>JAHHZJ010002016.1:0-45818 GCA_021437245.1 Aegilops speltoides
CCTAGGTGGTTTTGGTAATTCATAACAACATATAGCTCATTGAGCTAATGCTATTCCAAGACTATTATTTCAGGAAAGCTCAATGAATGGCATGGCATGGATGATGAAAGTGGATCCCTCAAAATACTAAGGACAAAGGATTGGCTCAAGCTCAAAAGCTCAAGAATCTTCATTTTATATTTTAGTGATCCAAGATCACATTGAGTCTATAGGAAAAGCCAATACTATCAAGGAGGGATGAGGTGTTGCTTAATGAGCCTCTTGCTTCATGTGCTTTGTGATATGCTCCAAAACCCTCAACTACTTTCCCACATCCACATATGACCTAAACCCAAAGCCAAAATCGGTCACACCGATTCTTCCTATCCGGTGCCACCGATTCCAAAAGTCATAGCCACTGCCACAAACCCTAAGCAAATCGGTCTTACCGATAGGGATCTCGGTCTCACCGAGATGGGAGTGTAATCTCTCTGTTTCCCTTCGTAACGTTTCGGTCTAACCGAAGTGAGCGATCGGTCCCACCGAGATTGCAATGTAAACTCTCTGTTTCCTTTTTGTAACATCTTGGTCTCACCAAAAAGAGCAAATCGGTCCCACCGAGTTTACCTGACCAACTCTCTGGAAAGTGTCACGACCGGTTTTTCAATAAAAATATTTATTGAAAGACCGATCTTTTGATGTCCAGTGTGAGGAAAATCCTCCTCACTGGTAGACCAAACTTTGATACAATAAACCAGTAGCATTAATATATTACAGGGGGTTGAGCTGAAGTCGCTCAACAATTATTACAAGCACGCCAATAATTATACATATGGCGGATATGGCACAATGGTGGGGTGGCAATACTACTGACTCGAGATAAAAGTGGTTGGGTGGAGTAACACAGTGGAGTGGGTAGCAATACTACTACACCGGTGGCTCATCGAGCGTCGAGGTGAGGCTTGATGAATTTTATTTAGGTAGCGGAAGCGGTTATAAACAGTGACCAAAACCAGGGTCGCACGAGTCGACCGACTCCTCTAAGCGTCGGACTCGCTATCGAACTCCTCATCCATGAGATCGCCTTTGTCAGCATCTGGCCAAATCAACAAGCCAGGTGAGTAATTTGAAAGTACTCACAAGACAGTTCGGACAAGAGGTATAACAAATGCATGCATGAATGCGTCATGAGTATTTTAACAATGGCACATTTAATTCATAAAGACAAGACAGGTAAAATGGTAGTCAGCGGTAGTCCGCTCGAAAACCCAAAGAAATAATCGTAAACCCAATCGAGTGTCTGAAGCGACGCCTCCAAAGGAAGATAAATAAATAAAACACGCCGCAGTCGGGCGTCTAGGCGACACCACATAAAGGGCTTAGAGCAAAATAGATAATAACAATGCCGCAGTCGGACGTCTGAGCGACGTCACAGAAAGGGCTTATAGCAACATAAATAATAACAATGCCGCAGTCGGACGTCTGAGCGATGTCACAGAAAGGGCTTATAGCAACATAAATAATAACAATGCCGCAGTCGGACGTCTGAGCGACATCACATAAAGGGCTCATAACAAAATAAATAATAACAATGCCGCAGTCGGACGTCTAAGCGACGTCACATAAAGGGCTCATAACAAAATAAATAATAACAATGCCGCAGTCGGACGTCTGAGCGACGTCACATAAAGGGCTTATAGTTCATTGTCATAACGTGTGAGGGTTAATGTACACAGAAAAAAATATTCCACACAAGATGGTTAACGGTTAGTCCTTCACAAGAACAACATTAACCAAACTTCACACTCCTTTAGCTTACCGGGGTTCTTGCCATCAAGACTGACAATTGACAAGATAAAGAGGACCCGGAACAGGGTCATGGATAGGATGTTGTAATGGGGAGTTGACTCTGCAGAGTTTGTACTAAAATACCCACAGACAACGGATTTCCGTAGTCATGAGGGACTAGTTCCGTTTATGGTATTTCGGAAGAAACACAACTTAACCAGTACACACCCATCCCACTTTACGTTACCAGGAATCACCCTTGACAGCGTTCAAGAAAAACTTTGAGATGGGGAGATCACAATCTCGAATAGCATGGGATCAAATTTATATCACGACGCCTAAGGGTGCCCCTCTCGTCCCAACCGGAAACACCCATGCCCCCTGACCAGATGAAAGGCTTTAATCCAGGGCCATGGAACCTTCATCCCGGCCTCTCAATTTGGTGTGTACCGGGAAGTGGTTTACATCTTACTAAGCCATATCCCTTGCGGGAAACATGTGGCAGTACGGAAAGGGAAATGAATGGGAGTTGATACCGGAGTCAACAAACATACTGGCATAAGACTGGCATGCTACAACACTACCATCTTAGCCATCTTCATGCCACCACGTGGCCATGCAACCTCATTTCCATGAACTCATGGATTTCCGTAACTCACTTGTCTCAGCTTTTCATGAAACAAAATTTATCGGGATGCTTATGAACATGACATGAAACTATTTAATGCAAACATGCCAAGACACTCATCATATCAAGAGTTCAAACATGCTTGCCTGGCTCGGACTAGTCGGGGCCTAGTTCGGCGAACTTCGCGTCTCCGCCACCACCTTCGGTATCTACGGTACACAAAAAATACACGCGCTATCGTAAATACCGCGGGGTATATAAAGTTGATCCAAATATTTTTCAAATAAATATGATAAAAAACTAGACAAAAATTTGAAGAGGACAGAAAAAGAATCACTCAAAAGTTCCTTTCTGATAAAAAGTTATAAGGGTTTTAACCCAAGGGCTCATCTGTAATGAAACAGAAAGTTTTCAGGGGCTCACTTATAAAAACAAAAAACGATTCGACTGAAAATACGCCGGCCCAGAGGGGAGACGTACTTTGGCAGAAGACGCCTTCAGAAAATGATTAGTTTAAAAAGGACTGAGAGGCTGATGGGTGGGCTCCACCTGTCGGGTTTGAAAATCCAAAACGAGAGAAACAGAGCCCGACGGTGCCCGAGAGGTGTGGTGGTCACCGGCGGCGATCCACGGCGAGGTAGAGTGATCGGACGGTACCTTCGTGATCAGCACGTCCTTCCACGTCTGTGGGAGGTGGAAGTGGTCGCCGGCGAGCTCCGTGTCGACGGCGGCCCTTGCTCCGGCGGACGGCGGTTCGGGTGGTCGTGGATCTCGTCGGAGAGTGCTGCGGAGTGTAAATTGAGGAGGGGGTTAGACCTCTGGTAGCTAGAGGGGTAGCCGACGGGTTTGGGCACGGAGACGGCCTCACCGGAGTGAATCAAGGTGGAGGCCGAGGCGGAACGGGCGGCCGGAGTTGGGGAGGAGACCTCCTCGAGGTCCTCCCGTGGCCCAGTGGGGTTACGTGTGGTGCAGAGATGGTGTGTGCTCGAGGGCAAGCTCGGGAGCCCTTTTTATAGGCGGTCCGAGGCGGTGGCCGAGAACGGGGTTCTCCGGCGAAGCTTACGGTGGCGCAGGGCATCGGTCGGGGAGTTTTAGGAGCTGATCACCGTCATGGAGGTTCACGGGTTCCGTTTTGGCGTTAAACGAGCCGGGGCTCCAAGGTTAGGCTGGGCTCGACGGGACGGGGCGGCGCGGGCCCGTCGGCGGCAGAGAGCATGCTCTTTGCGTGCCGCGCCACGACGACGGTGCCACATGCGTGCGCTGGCAAGGATATGGCCACGCGGAGCCACCAGGGTTTGGCGGCGTAAACGGCGTTGCGCCACCGCTCTTTCATTGTTGGCCGCCACGGTGATTCGCCGCCGAAGACACGCCGGCAGAGCGGGCCAAGGTGCCACCGACGCGTGAACGCGCTAAGCGGCGTGTGAGGCTCCGGACAAGCAAGTTAGGCCGTGAGCAACGTGCCAAGTGCACTGTGAGCATGTGATCGCATCACCGATTTAAGATCGACATCAAATCTGAACTTAATCAAGATGGATGTAATGCGTGCAAGGTGTTCGACAGAATGATTCTGGCCTCTAGGGATTTTTCCTTGAGCTGAGTTTTGGTGGAGTGGTCTCTCATTGCATCTAGAGGTTGCCTGAATTTTTGTGGAATTTTTGGAGAAGTGTAGATATGAATTTCACCAAATTTGGCAAATCTGGTCCAAACTTGCAGTGAGTGAAATTTGAAATATTTGAAAAGAAGAAGAATGGATCAAGATGGTTCTGGGTTGTGGGTACAAAGGACTATGCAAGGGTGCTGAGTTGGGGTCAAAAATCAAAAGCCTTTGGGTACTTGCTTTGCAAATCACTTAGGCTCAAAAGAAAGGACAGAATTATTTGGAAAGAGAAAATAATTGGAATAAAATCCAAAAATGGATTTTATTAGGTTGGACAGAATGTTTGGATTGTATCCAAGTGGAAGGAGGGGTTTTGAGGGGAGTTTTACCATAAGTGGCATGGCAAAACAAAAATGGATCAAACCAAATAAAAATCCCAAAACCAAAAGGTTTTCTTTTTAGAAGAAACCTCAATCCAGGAAGAGTTTTTAGAGAGTAGACTTAGAAGAGGGTTTTTTAAAATAAATGACCTTCTTCAAACCAGCAAGGCTCTTTTTTTTTAAAAATAAAACCATAAAAATTTTTGGAGTGTCACAGCACCTACCCCCTTAGGAAAAATCACGTCCCCAAGAATTCAGCTAATCCTTAAACAGGTGTGGGTGCTCTGTCCAAAGAAAATCCTCTCTTTCCCAAGTGGCTTCACTCTCGGTGTGATTGCTCCACTGAACTCTGAAAAATTTGATGGTTTTCTGTCTGTTTCTCCTTTTAGATTCTTCCAATATTTTCACTGGGTGTTCCCGATAGGTGAGGTCTGGTTGTACGTCGATGTTCTCATGGGATACTTGCTTCTCTGGGTTGCTCACGCACTTTCTTAATTGGGAGATGTGGAACACGCCGTGGATGTCGGACAATTCTTCGGGCAAGTCTAACTGGTAGGCTACCGTGCCTCTTCGTGCCACTATGCAGAATGGTCCAATGAATCTTGGTGCTAACTTCCCCTTAATCTTAAACCATTGTAGTCCCCTCATAGGAGATACTCGTAGGTACACAAACTCACGGGGTTCAAAATTGACTTCACGATGCTTTTGATCGTAATAACTTTTCTGTCGGCTTTGAGCCGTCTTAAGTCGGTCCCTAATTAGCTTGACCTTTTCCTCGGCTTCCTTGAGCATGGCTAGGCCGAAGATACGGCTGTCTCCGGTCTCTGACCAATTTAGTGGGGTACGGCATCTTCGCCCGTACAAGGCTTCAAAGGGTGCCATTTGCAGCTGGTCTGTGCTGTTGTTGTATGCAAACTCGTGTATGGTAGGCTTTCCTCCCAACTGCTCCATAAGTGAGGACACATGCCCTCAAAGATGTCTTCCAAAATTTGATTTACGCGCTTTGTCCATCGGTTCGTGGATGGTATGCGGTCTTTGAAAGCTAGTTGGGTCCCTGTGGCTGTGCAGGTGATCCCAAAATCTGAGACAAATTGTGTGCCTCTGTCGATATTATGGTCTTGAACTCCATGTAGATGCATAATACGGGAAAGATAAAGCCTGGCGACCTTCTGTGTGGTGTGAGTTGTTTTTACAGGAATGAAGTGCGCTACTTTAGTCAATCTATCCGTGATGACCCATATGGCATCATGCCCATGTTGTGACCTAGGTAGCCCAACAATGAAATCCATTCCGATCTCGTCCCATTTCCACTCGGGTATCTTATTTGGTTGCAATTGTCCGGCCGGTTTCTGGTGCTCGGCCTTTATGCGCTGACATGAGTCACAACACGCAATAAACGTGGCTATGTCCCTCTTTATACCATGCCACCAAAATGTTTCCTGAAGGTCTTTGTACATTTTTGTTCCTCCAGGGTGAATTGAATACGGGGCGGTGTGGCCTTCAGCCAAGATCTACTGTTTATGGTCATGAATATTTGCACGCATAAAGTCTATTCTCGCACCACAATATTCCTTGCTCATCGACAATGAATTCTGGGGCCTTGCCCAATTTCATCTTCCGTTTTATGCCTTCAATGCTGGGGTGACCATGCTGAGCCTCTTTAACTTTTTCTATCAGGGTAGGTTGTATCTCTAAGTTTGACACACTACCTTCGATGACCATCATTAAGTTGAGCTTAGCAAATTCCTGCCAAAACTCAGGTCTCAAGTTTGTCATGCTGTCGTTGTTTGGACTGGGGTTCCGACTCAGAGCATCTGCTACAACATTTGCCTTGCCTGGGTGGTAGTGGATTCCAACATCATAATCCTTTACCAATTCCAACCAGCGTCGTTGTCGTAAATTGAGTTCTGGTTGGGTGAAAATATACTTGAGGCTCTTATGGTCCGTGTATATTTCACAACGATTTCCAAGTAAGAAGTGTCTCCATTCCTTGAGTGCATGGATAACTGCAGCTAACTCTAGGTCATGAGTAGGATAATTTTCCTCATGCTTGCGAAGCTGTCTGGAAACATAAGCGACCACCTTGCCTTCCTGCATTAATACGCACCCGAGGCCCTTTCGAGATGCGTCACAATATACCTCAAAATTCTTGTGTATGTCTGGCACAGTTAATACTGGTGCTGTCGTTAGTTTCCTCTTTAGTTCTTGGAAACTTTTCTCACAAGCTTCCATCCATTCAAACTTCTTGTCCTTCTTGAGAAGTTGTGTCATTGGCTTTGCTATCGTGGAAAATCCTTCAATAAATCTTCGGTAGTACCCTGCCATTCCTAGAAAACTTCATACGTCCGTTACGCTGGCTGGTGTTTTCCAGCCAAGTACGGCCTTGACTTTTTCTGGGTCTACGGCAATACCTTCTTGGGTTAATACATGGCCCAGAAAACCTACTTGCCTTAGCCAAAATTCACATTTGCTGAATTTGGCATATAACTGATGCCTCCTGAGTTCTCCTAGCACAATTCGGAGATGCTCAACATGGTCTTCGGGCGTCTTGGAGTATATGAGGTGAACAAAATATGCGGGGGCGTTCGTTAGCCCAAATGGCATTACTGTGAACTCATATAGTCCATATCTGGAGGTGAAGGCTATCTTGGGAATATCTTCTGTCCGTACTTTTAATTGATGGTACCCTGACCTCAAGTCAATTTTTGAGAATACCTTGGCCTGAGCGAGCTGATCAAATAAATCATTTATTCGTTGCATTGGATACTTGTTCTTGACTGTGACCATGTTAAGTGCTCGATAATCGATACACAATCTCAGTGTGCCATCCTTCTTTTTGGCAAATAATATTGGTGAACACCAAGGTGAGGAGCTGGCTCGTATATACCCTTTTTCCAATAATTCCTTTATTTGTTTCTTCAATCTTATATTTACTAATTGGAGGCACCTTTAAAGCCTTCTCATTAATCCACATCATTAAAATTAATTACACCGTTGGATTGAATATTTAACGCCGGAGATAAAAAGAAAACTTACGTAACACAAGTGGTCCAAAAAGGCTCGACACGCTCAAACAAAGAAAGCATCCATCGTTGCCTTAAAAAATATCTTCCTTCCATAAAAACCCCAGCGATGTAAGGGAAAAACGAGATCCGTTTGATTAAAATAAAGGAATATTCACGCTGGTAAGTGAAGATTCTTTTCCCTCAATAGATATGCTGAACGTAATATGTGTAAGTCCAAATTGACAAGTTAAAAAAGCAAGTCCATAATGAGTGCATCTGTCGCACGCTAAAAATAGAGAGTCCATATATGGTACGATTTGTCATTTCGCAAAAAAAATGCTACAGATCGACGTGATTTAAGTCCAACATGGTAAGTTAAAACGCATGTTCGACAAATCCATCCATACTACAAGTCGAGGACATACGTGATTGGAGTCCAACGTGACATGTTTTTTCAAGAAAAGTTCCAATGTGATAGAACAAAAGTACTACTCATGCACGATATGTACGCATAAATGTGTCCTTGCATAAATGCATGTGTACAAAAACAATACAAGGGCCCACATAAAAAAAACAATACAAGGGCCCATGACAAAAAAATCAGGGCAACGTGTATACATGGTCACGACTCCTCCCTATCTTTGGCTGTCAAGGCAGTTTTTCTCAGCAAGGATGTCCTCATCACCATCAAGTGTGCTCTCCCACCCGCATGGCCATGAACGAACCACAAAGGAGCCCAAAGCCAGGTGCCGCAAGGGATGATGAGCAACGACAAGCGCCGATTGATCTTCCTCTTTGTCGATCGCCGCGTCTTCCTCTTTACATCCATAGCCGCATCAAAGTACACCAACGCTTCGATCTAACAAAGGCCAACTATCAAATCCATCTTCCAAACTCTCCATGGCTTAAAGTTCCGAGCGGACTACGATCTAACGATGATAATGGTCGATGCAACGAGGATGAGGTGTACCGTGGTGCTCTAAAGTAGATCGTGTTGTTGTAGTAATTGATACACCGCCCATTGGCAAACCTACATCGGACGGCAAGCACAGCGATTTATCCGTTCGATGTCATTGAATTCGCCATCGGTTCTACAAGTCCCATGCAGGTAAAACCTATTCCAAAATTTGTTGAATGTGCTGCTTGAGTTTTAGCCCATCGGATGCCGCATTTAATCCCAATCAAATATCATGATATCAAGCCTCCGATCATGTGAAAAATTGATATATACATGCATGTTTATGAGCACACTTCACCCAGCTTATGTTGTAGAGGAGCGAACAGATTCATCTCGCATCCAAAGGTCGCCATGTGCAAGGTAGTGGTGTCGTGATGCATATGTGTAGAATCATTTGGGGCATCAAGTAGTATTATGTATTTTTCTAGGGATATACTTGCTTTGCTCGATGTAAAAGCGATTCGTGAATTACATGGTTTCAAATGATTCTTTGGAGGTGCGACTCTTAATACGTATTTGCATATATAGTATGTCTATGCATGTCTTTTTTGTCCTTATAACAAAGAAAAAATTAGTCATTAAAACAATTGTAAATACATATATATTACTATTGTAAAATAAACTGGATGTATCATCCGCCGCAAAGATCTAATGTAAACACATCATTGTCTATGCGAAATATGGATGATTTAATATTAAAAATTTCTATCTACGTGAATCATAAAATAAATTGTTTGAGAATTTGTTGGTTCAGCAAGAACTTCTAATCTTAATAATCTATGGTATAATGAGAATATAAGACAATCTATTTTTAATATGTATATTATTTGTATATGATATCACATATGTTGATAGAAACCCGCAAGCATGTGCCCATTATCGTGTATAGAAACAGATCAGATAATACTATGGTGCTTCCATGGCCAAAAGGAAAATGTATATATTTTTTAGGTAGGGTATGAAAGGAAGATATATGCTAAAATATTTGAAATGATGTATGTTTGCTGGACCCTAGCTATGTCCAGCCAAGGTACACATGCATGTATTATTATAATAATTTACGTCACAATATTCATATTATTGGACGCAAACAATCTAATCACAAAATAGTCGAAGCAATGTAGCTTCGTTGGACCCTATGTCCAACCAAGGTACACATGCATCTGTTATAAAAATAATCTACATCAACATATTGATATTATTGTTTCACATTTTGAATTTTCACAACTATGTTATATTAAATTTTTAAAAATGCTAGCCCGTGCAGGTGCACGGGTTGACGACTAGTTCTACTAATTCGGATGGTGCCATTCTGTATGGTTTCTTGTATATGGGAGCAGTTCCCGGTGCTAGCTCAATGCTGAATTCTATTTCTCGGTCTGGTGGCATACCTGGCAGCTCTTCAGGAAATACGTCTGGAAATTCACATACCACCGGAACCTTGCTTAATTCAGAAATATCCACCTTATTCAATCTCGGTTGCCGGGCTATTTTCCTCTCTTTGGCCGAAACTTTTATTGTCTTCCCGTGGTGATGGGTGAGGATTACGGTCCTGTGGAAGCAGTCAATAAAACCTTTGTTGGTGGTTAACCAATCCATCCCTAAGATGACGTCCAGCCCTTTATTTTCTAATACAATAAGGTTGGCGTGAAATTCCAATCCTTCAAACTCAATTGTCACACCTTGGCAGTAACTCTGGGTGACTTGCTTAATCCCAGGGGACTTGACGATCATTGATTTTTCCAAGGGAAGAATCGAAAAAATATTTTGCAAAGCAAAACATTTCGAAACGAACGAGTGAGAAGCTCCAGAATCAAACAAAACCATGGCAGGTATTGTGTTGACAGGAAACGTACCGAGTACGATATCTGGGGCATTCTGTGCTTCCTCTCTGGTCACGTGGTTCAGGTGACCCTTCCTGTGATTGTTGTTGGGGTTGAAATTGTTGCGCTTGGGCGCTGAATTATTGCCACCGTTGGTTGGCTTCGGGGTCGAGTTCCTTGGCTTGGGGCATTGTTTGGCATAGTGCCCTTCTTCCCCACAAGCGTAGCAGGTCACGCCTGGGCGATATGTGAACTCTTTGTCTCTGGCATGGAAATTCTTGACTGGTCGTGAGACATTTGTTGGGGCTTTGTGTGTATCACCTTTCTGAAAATCCGCCTTGCTTCGGGGATTGCGAGCATGATTTTTCTGGTCCCTTTTTCGCTTGTGGAAATCCTCCAGGCTGCGCCTTTCATTTTCCAAGGTAATGGCCTTATCCACTAGTGTCTTGAAATCTGGAAAAGTGTGTACGACTAGTTGGCATTTAAGTGCAGGTGCCAGGCCGTCCAGGAATTTATCCATCTTCTTACTTTCAGTCATACGCTCCTCCTTGGCGTAGCAAGATAACAGTGTAAATTTTCCGTTGTATTCTGACACTGTCATGGTCCTTTGCTTGAGATCCTCGAATTCTCTCTTCTTGATTTTCATAAGGCTTTTAGGAATATGCGCCCCACGAAAACCTTCCTTAAAATCGTCCCAAGTTATATTATTCTCATTGGGGTGCATGTGTAGGAAATTCTCCCACCATGATGCAGCTGCTCCTGTCAGAAAGTGTGGTGCATATAGCACTTTTTCCTGGTCTGAACACTTGGCAATAATTAATTTTCTCTCCATGTCTCAAGCTAGTCTTCGCCTCAAGAGGTTTGTCAAGATGAGAAAATGTTTGGGGACGCGTCTTCAGTAGCTCGAGATAACTTGGATTGCTGCTGAAATTGTCCGGCGATTTCCATAGTGATGACCTGATTCATTAATTCTCGATGTTGTTGTCGACTCTGCTCATAAAGGCGGCACATTTGTGAAAGTGCCGATTCACCGCCTGTTGGCTCGACCGTCCCTGTGTGAAATTGTTGTTGTGTTGTGCATCATAATTTTCCTCTGGCGGAGCTGGCATGGAGCGCGTCCAAGGACGAGACATTTTTCACTCTGGGGATACATTTTGCAAAACTCATAAGAAAAGAAACTGAGTCGTAAAAATAAATGCATAAGGACAAACAAAACCAAAAAGGACACCTCAGGATTTTTTTTTGAAATAAAACATTGTTTGCGCACGGAGAAGGACTGCTCATACATATCTTACATGCAAAGTGTAATTATATTAATACATCACTCAGATATGCGTATATATTCTCGACATGTTATTTAGGCTAGTGCACTTCTCCAGCTCCTACATGATGCGCAAACAGGCTACTACTCACAACCTATGTACATATCATACAAGTCGGTACATCGCATGGCGATTAAACGCACTTAGTCGGAGGAAATGTTGAGGACCTCCTTTGCCCTGCCGAGGGTGAGACGCAGTGAGGGTGGGGACTCAACCTCCTCCTCGCGGATAGGCTCCAGACGTGTAGCGCTGTGCTGAGTAGATGGAATGGGTGCCCTATATGGAGCAACACGTACAGGAGTGGGCGCAGTGGGTGGCGCAGAGCGAACTGGAGTGGGTGCAATGGCTTGGTTGAATTCCTCGGTGGAAGGCAGGCGACAAGGAATGGCGCGAGTGGTCGGTGCATAAGATGCTGAGGACGAGACGTGCGTCAGTGGTGGTGCGGTGTGCAGAAGCTCCCTCCTGTTGGCGGCACAGCCATGGACTGAGTCCATGCGGGCAGCCACGAGGTCGTCCACCAGACTGTCGAAGGCTGCCTCCAGAGCTCGGAGATATCCGACGAGCATCTCAAAAGCCTCATCTCGCTCTCCTCTGGGGCATGAGTATGAGTAGTGACAGGCGTATGGCATGTGGCATGGAAGGTAGCGGTAACGACGAGTCTTCATCGATGGAAGGTCTTCCCTGAGACGAGCTATCGCCTCACGGGCTGCCATCTGCATAGCATGCCTCTCTGTAGTCATGGCTCTCCCCAAGTACCGGAAGTGACGTAGCTCAAGACTCCCTCCCTTGAATTGCACCGCAGCCTGGTGCATGGTCAGACCGTCGTTGACCTTGTGCTGATAGAGTGAGAAGACTGGGCGCATGGACGGCCCCATCGCCACCTGGACGATGAAGGTGAGAAGCTTGACGAACCCATCTGGCTCGTTGGCGAACATCTGAGACTCGCAGTTGTTGTCGGCCATCTACAAAAGTAGGCAAAAATTCTGAGTGGTCAGATCATAAATTTATGCTGACTATCAGAAAATGACTACATTTGCAAAGATAATAAATAGCTCTATTTTTGCTAATATCCGATTAGCGATCGCACCTAGTGGCTTCCTATAGTCAGCCTGGCTCTGGTACCAAGCTTGTCATGACCGGTTTTTCAATAAAAATATTTATTGAAAGACCGATCTTTTGATGTCCAGTGTGAGGAAAATCCTCCTCACTAGTAGACCAAACTTTGATACAATAAGCCAGTAGCATTAATATATTACAGGGGGTTGAGCTGAAGTCGCTCAACAATTATTACAAGCACGCCAATAATTATACATATGGCGGATATGGCACAATGGTGGGGTGGCAATACTACTGACTCGAGATAAAAGTGGTTGGGTGGAGTAACACAATGGAGTGGGTAGCAATACTACTACACTGGTGGCTCATCGAGCGTCGAGTTGAGGCTCGATGAATTTTATTTAGGTAGCACAAGCGGTTATAAACAGTGACCAAAACCAGGGTCGACGAGACCGACCGACTCCTCTAAGCGCCGGACTCGCTATCGAACTCCTCATCCATGAGATCGCTTTCACAAGATCCGCCAAATCAACAAGCCAGGTGAGTACTTTGAAAGTACTTGCAAGACAGTTCGGACAAGAGGTATAACAAATGCATGCATGAATGCGTCATGACTATTTTAACAATGGCACATTTAATTCATAAAGAAAAGACAGGTAAAATGGGAGTCGGCGGTAGTCCGCTTGAAAACCCAAAGAAATAATCGTAAACCCAATCGAGTGTCTGAAGCGACGCCTCGAAAGGAAGATAAATAAATAAAACACGCCGCAGTCGGGCGTCTAGGCGACACCACATAAAGGGCTTAGAGCAAAATAGATAATAACAATGCCGCAGTCGGACGTCTGAGCGACGTCATAGAAAGGGCTTATAGCAACATAAATAATAACAATGCCGCAGTCGGACGTCTGAGCGACGTCACAGAAAGGACTTATAGCAACATAAATAATAACAATGCCGCAGTCGGACGTCTGAGCGACGTCACATAAAGGGCTCATAACAAAATAAATAATAACAATGCCGTAGTCGGACGTCTAAGCGACATCACATAAAGGGCTCGTAACAAAATAAATAATAACAATGCCGCAGTCGGATGTCTGAGCGACGTCACATAAAGGGCTTATAGTTCATTGTCATAACGTGTGAGGGTTAATGTACACAGAAAAAATATTCCACACAAGATGGTTAACGGTTAGTCCTTCACAAGAACAACATTAACCAAACTTCACACTCCTTTAGCTTACCGGGGTTCTTGCCATCAAGACTGACAATTGACAAGATAAAGAGGTCCCGGAACAGGGTCATGGATAGGATGTTGTAATGGGGAGTTGACTCTGCAGAGT
Organism: Aegilops speltoides; assembly: GCA_021437245.1. NCBI lineage: Eukaryota > Viridiplantae > Streptophyta > Magnoliopsida > Poales > Poaceae > Aegilops > Aegilops speltoides. Next base: position 13,877 of record JAHHZJ010002016.1, read on the forward strand.
TTGTACTAAAATACCCACAGCCAACGGATTTCCGTAGTCATGAGGGACTAGTTCCGTTTATGGTATTTCGGAAGAAACACAACTTAACCAGTACACACCCATCCCACTTCACGCTGCAGAATCACCCTTGACAAAGATTCAAGAAAAACTTTGAGACGGGAGATCACAATCTCAATAGCATGGGATCAAATTTATATCGCAGCGCCTAAGGGTGCCCCTCTCGTCCCAACTGAAACACCCATGCCCCTGACCGGATGAAAGGCTTTAATCCAGGGCCATGGAACCTTCATCCCGCCTCTCCATTTGGTGTGTACCGGAAGTGGTTTACATCTTACTAAGCCATATCCCTTGCGGGAAACATGTGGCAGTACGGAAAGGGAAATGAACGGGAGTTGATACCGGAGTCAACAAACATACTGGCATAAGCCTGGCATGCTACAACACTACCATCTTAGCCATCTTCATGCCACCACGTGTCCATGCAACCTCATTTCCATGAACTCATGGATTTCCGTAACTCACTTGTCTCAGCTTTTCATGAAACAAAATTTATCGGGATGCTTATGAACATGACATGAAACTATTTAATGCAAACATGCCAAGACACTCATCATATCAAGAGTTCAAACATGCTTGCCTGGCTCGGAGTAGTCGGGGCCTAGTTCGGCGAAGTTCGCGTCTCCGTCACCACCTTCGGTATCTACGATACACAAAAAATACACGCACTATCGTAAATACCATGGGGTACAGAAAGTTGATCCAAATATTTTTCAAATAAACGTGATAAAAAACTAGACAAAAATTTGAAGAGGACAGAAAAAGAATCACTCAAAAGTTCCTTTCTGATAAAAAGTTATAAGGGTTTTAACCCAAGGGCCCATTTGTAATGAAACAGAAAGTTTTCAGAGGCTCACTTATAAAAACAGAAAACGATTCGACTGAAAATACGCCGGCCCAGAGGGGAGACGTACTTTGGCAGAAGACGCCTTCAGAAAACGATTCGTTTAAAAAGGACTGAGAGGCTGACGGGTGGGCTCCACCTGTCGGGTTTGAAAATCCAAAATGAGAGAAACAGAGCCTGACGGTGCCCGAGAGGTGCGGTGGTCGCCGGCGGCGATCCACGGCGAGGTAGAGTGATCGGACGATACCTTCGTGATCAGCACGTCCTTCCGCGTCCGTGGGAGGTGGAAGTGGTCGCCGGCGAGCTCCGTGTCGACGGCGGCCCTTGCTCCGGCGGACGGCGGTTCGGGTGGTCATGGATCTCGTCGGAGAGTGCTGCGGAGGGTAAATTGAGGAGGGGGTTAGACCTCTGGTAGCTAGAGGGGGTAGCTGACGGGGTTTGGGCACCGGAGACGGCCTCACCGGAGTGAATCAAGGTGGAGGCCGAGGCGGAACGGGGCGGCCGGAGTTGGGGGAGGAGACCTCCTCGAGGTCCTCCCGTGGCCCGTGGGGTTCTCGTGTGGTGCAGAGATGGTGTGTGCTCGAGGGCGAGCTCGGGAGCCCTTTTTATAGGCGGTCCGAGGCGGTGGCCGAGAACGGGGTTCTCCGGCGAAGCTTACGATGGCGCAGGGCATCGGTCGGGGAGTTTTAGGAGCTGATCGCCGTCATGGAGGTTCACGGGTTCCGTTTAGGCATTAAACGAGCCGGGGCTCGAAGCTTAGGCTGGGCTCGACGGGACGGGGCGGCGCGGGCCCGTCAGTGGCAGAGAGCATGCTCTATGCGTGTCGCGCCATGGCGACGGTGCCACATGCGTGCGCTGGCAAGGATATGGCCACGCGGAGCCACCAGGGGGTTTGGGCGGCGCCGAACGGCGTTGCGCCGCTGTTCTGCTCGCTGTTGGCCGCTACGGTGATTCGGCCGCCGCAAGACACGCCGACGCAGGCGGGCCAAGGTGCCACCGACGCCAGGAACGCGCCAAGCGCGCGTGTGAGGCTCCGGACAAGCAAGTTAGGCCGTGAGCAACGTGCCAAGTGCACTGTGAGCATGTGACTGCATCACTGACGAAGAACGACACTGAAATCTGAACTTAACTGAAGATGGACAGAACAGTGCGTGCAAGGTGTTCGACAGAATGATTCTGGCCTCTAGGGATTTTTCCTTGAGCTGAGTTTTGGTGGAGTGGTCTCTCATTGCAACTAGAGGTTTCCTGAATTTTGGTGGAATTTTTGGAGAAGTGTAGATATGAAATTCACCAAATTTGGAAAATCTGGTCCAAACTTGCAGTGAGTGAAATTTGAAATATTTGAAAAGAAGAAGAGTGGATCAAGATGGTTCTGGGTTGTGGGTACAAAGGACTATGCAAGGGTGCTGAGTTGGGGTCAAAAATCAAAAGCCTTTGGGTACTTGCTTTGCAAATCACTTAGGCTCAAAAGAAAGGACAGAATTATTTGGAAAGAGAAAATAATTGGAATAAAATCCAAAAATGGATTTTATTAGGTTGGACAGAATGTTTGGGTTGTATCCAAGTGGAAGGAGGGGTTTTGAGGGGAGTTTTACCATAAATGGCATGGCAAAACAAAAATGGATCAAACCAAATAAAAATCCCAAAACCAAAAGGTTTTCTTTTTAGAAGAAAACTCAATCCAGGAAGAGTTTTTAGAGAGTAGACTTAGAAGAGGGTTTTTTAAAAAAATTAAATGACCTTCTTCAAACCAGCAAGGCTCTTTTTTTTGAAAATAAAACCATAAAATTTTTTGGAGTGTCACAGTAAGCTTATTACAAATCGGTCTCACCGAGTTTGTGTAATCGGTCTTACCGAGATTACGTTATGCCCTAACCCTAACCGAATCGGTCTCACCGAGATGCATGTCAGTCCCACCGAAAATCACTAACGGTCACTAGGTTTACTAAATCTGTCTGACCGAGTCTGTTGAATCGGTCCCACCGAGTTTGGTAAATTGTGTGTAATGGTTAGATTTTGTGTGGAGGCTATATATAGCCCTCCACCTCCTCTTCATTCGTGGAGAGAGCCATCAGAACGAACCTACCCTTCCAACTTACCATTTCTGAGAGAGAACAACCTAGTCATGTGTTGAGGCCAAGATATTCCATTGCTACCATATGAATCTTGATCTCTAGCCTTCCCCAAGTTGCTTTCCACCCAAATCTTCTTTCCACCAGATCCAAAACCTATGAGAGAGAGTTGGGTGTTGGGGAGACTATCATTTGAAGCACAAGAGCAAGGAGTTCATCATCAACGCACCATTTGTTACTTCTTGGAGAGTGGTGTCACCTAGATTGGCTAGGTGTCACTTGGGAGCCTCCGACAAGATTGTGGAGTTGAACCAAGGAGTTTGTAAGGGCAAGGAGATCGCCTACTTCGTGAAGATCTACCGCTAGTGGGGCAAGTCCTTCGTGGGCGACGGCCATGGTGGGATAGACAAGGTTGCTTCTTCGTGGACCCTTCGTGGGTGGAGCCCTCCATGGACTCGCGCAATCGTTACCCTTCGTGGGTTGAAGTCTCCATCAACATGGATGTACGATAGCACCACCCATCGTAACCACGCCAAAAACATCTCGTGTTCCACCACGCTTGAATCCTCCAAACCCTTCCCTTTACTTTCTTGCAAGTTGCATGCTTTAATTTCTGCTGCCTATATACTCTTTGCATGCTTGCTTGAATAGTGTGATGATTGCTTGACTTGTCCTAAAGTAGCTAAAATCTGCCAAACTCTAAAATTGGGAAAAGGTTAAGTTTTTATTGGTCAAGTAGTCTAATCACCCCCCCTCTAGACATACTTCAAGGTCCTACAGCTTCCCCTCCCAAAATGCTCTTACAATCTTCAGGGCCAAGCCCGAGCCTTCTTCATGCAGGGTAAGCAGTGGCGACATACGATCAGTCGGACGTATCACTCGCCGTGTCTCTTGGGGCGCCTCCAGAGGCATCGCTGGCGTCACTGACATCATCACCACCACCGCCAACACCTCCGTCAGCGCTAGTCCCGTCCACAACGCTGCCTTCATCGGCGGCCACGATCATGCTGTCATCATCAGATGCGAAGGCCCTGACGAGGGCATCCACGTTGTCCTCCACCCATTGCGCCAGGTCGCCCCGGATGGCTATGGGCACAGGTGCGATTGCGGCATCAAAGTCGAAGTGGGGGTCCCTGTCCTGTAGATAGCTGAAGACATGGGAGAAGGCACACCCGAGCAAGGCTTGGCTCCTCTCCTCGACAAGCCAACGAGACCTCTCAGAGCGGTTCTCCAGAAGCGTCACCACGTCAGTGAAAAACTGGAGGTTGCCGGCATAGTTGCTCTCATGCGGCACCTTGGCGGCAGCCTCACAAATGTTGCCCAAGGCCGTGTTAGCCCGCTCCCTGAGCGTTCGAAGCATGGGGGCATGCTCGTGCTCCAGAACCCGCCGCTGACGGATCTCGTCCTCATTCTGCCATGCGATCACCTCGGCACCATCAACCCTCTGTTGGAGAAGAAGCAGCTCGGCGCGGGAAGAGGCCAGCTCCACCTGCCCTGCGCCAAGGGCGGCTGCGGAGGAGTCCGCACCCTGCATCACTTCAGCCAGTTTGGCCCTGAGGGCCGTGGTCCTACCCTCTGCTTCGGCCCTGATCAACTCCAGCCTCACTTCGTATTCGCGCTCGAGACCTAAGCGAGCTTCCGCCACGCGGCGGTTGACTTCTTCTTGGACTCGGGCTTCGCGCGTTTCAACGTCATCCTCCGCCTGAGTCACCAGGCGTTCCCTCGTGTCCAACCGCTCAAGGTCAAGGTTGTGCTCGGCGGCCTCCAGCGTCAGCGCCTCCTCGCACTTTAGGAGCTCTGCCTAGTCAAAGGAAGCCCCCTTCAGCGACACAAGGGCCACCTGGCGCAGTTCCACTTGCTGCTCCAGAGAGTTGCTCCAGGCTTGGAGCACCCACGCGTGCTCCTCCGCATCCCTGCACCGTCGGTCTGCTTCTCGGGCCTCCTCGACGGCCTAGGAGCAGGCCTCTCGCGAGGCCGCCAGCGATGCTTCAGCCTTCGTGTTATCAAGGTCACGCTGGTGACGCGCAAGGGTGTAACACCCCAAAAATTTAACCAGGTTTTAGTTATTAAAATTTTGCCAAGAGTTTAAAAAAATTTCCTGCAAGAATATTTCTGTTTATTTTAAAACTTTTCTTTTAATATTAAGAAATTTTTCCCAAGTGGAATCCTTCAAAAACATATTGGACTTATTTTCCCTCTCATTTAAAAACATCTCTCAATCAGTAGATTTATTTATTAAATTATTTCACCCTGAGCTTTATTCATTAAATGACTTGTTTTAAAATTTGGAGCTCTTTTTGAACAGCAACCATTTGATATATTTATCTAAAAATCTAACCAAAATTTGGAGATGTCATGTGATGTCTCTAAATTACTTTTGTGTAATAATATATTTAATTCATTGCATATGTTGAGTGCTACACCTGTTTTCCTTCTCTGGTCCAGTAGGCATTTTTGCACTGCAACCCTTTTAAATATTGATTTCTAGCCTCCACCAAAATTATGGGATGTCATTAGGATCATATCATTCCATTATATGGAAAAATCCAGGGATGTTCTTTGAGAATTTTGAGTGAAACAACCTCATCTTTATTCTGGTCCAACATGATGGTTTGTACAGCATCCATATTATTTCTTACTCCTTGGCCATATATTCTTTCTCCTACTTGTAGTCCTCCATGTTAAACTCCTAAGTCCAGGAGCATGCAACCATTGGCATAATTTTGGTTCATGAAATAATGCCATTCACATCCTGCCCAGAAGTGTAGTTTTGCAAAACTTGCACTAGCAAGTTTCTTCCTTTGCAAACTAACTTCACCACCCTCTTATGCATCCAAAGAGACTTCAATCTGGAAGATTTGGCCACCCAAGAAAAGCCTAGATGCCTTTGGCATTTTGTCAAACACCCTATCTGCATGGCCAGTTGGCATGATTTCAAGTTTACATTGTGAACTTGGTCTCTGACCAAACCACCTTGTCCTCTCGAGCTTCACTCTATCAACAACCTAGATCTGCTGCGTGCCACCTCACTGTGACTGTAGCATGCCAAGGCATTGTGTCGAACACCTTCTGCAGGTGCTCGGGCGCGCCAGCAGCGCTTTGCACGCGCAGGCGCTGGTCGCCAGCGTCACGCCCCTGCCCTTGCTCGCCTACAGAGCCGCACCCCCCGACCTCATCCGCTCCCAGCAACACGCCAAGCCACCCTGGCATGCCTACAGCGCCGCCGACAGAGTTTTGGCGGCACACCGGCATCAGAAGGCCTCGCGCATGTCGGCGCCGCTAAGCCACCCTGCTCGCCACCTGCCCCTTGAATAGCCCGAGCTCATCCACAAGGGTGTCGCCTAGCTCTCATCGCCGCCACGTTCCCCTGCAGCTACAGAACGCCGGTCCGCCGGCCCTCATCCACCGCCATGAACCGACCTCGTCGCGCTATAAAAGGGACCCCAAGCCCTCCGAGCACGCATGCAACCTCACCACCTCCCTAGTTTCCCATAGCAGCCAATCGACCGAGGAGGTCGTCTTCTTCATCTCCGCAACTCCTGCCGCCGCCATCGTCTCGCTCACTCCGGCTCCACCAGGCTTCCGCCTCCGTTCTCTTCACCAAGAACTCCCCCTTCTCGAGAGCAACCTCGATCAATTTTGGTAGGAGACCACCGCAGCCAAAAATCACTCACACCAAGCCTCCTCCACCGCTGGCTCGCCGCCGCAACTCCCTCCACCTCCGGCGACCCTGCGACCACCGGAAGGACAGCCTAGGAGTGGCGAACCATTCTGCACTCGGATACCGCGAGGAGCCGCTTAACGCCGGCGACAATCACAGAGCCCCGCCTGCTCGCCAGAGGAAGGGAGGGAAGGAGAATAGTCAATCTGACCGTGGGTCCCCGGCCCACTGTCATGACACCCCCGCTGTCCACGTGGGATTAAGTGGAAGCGTAAACTTCCCAGTACGTTTTCCTTGCACCGAAAGCGTATTCTGTCCGAAGCGTTTTCTTTTATATCTTTATTTTAAAAACAGATTTTGACCAAATGTTTGACTGGCTATATCTTTTAAAATATAACTCCAAATGAATTAATTCTTTTTCCTACCTCTCTCAAATAATGTCTAGTTTATTTTAAGATTTATTTTAAAAAATTTCAAAACAACTTTTTGTGCTGTTTTTATTTTGTGTGTTAATTCATTTATATTGCTAAAATAGGATTTTTGAAGAGAGGAGAAACTTTCAAAAGTTTTGAAGTACACCCTGCCTTACCACACATTGAAGGCAAGCATTCTGAACCCCGGCATAATATTTTTTGTGTGTTTGATGACACGTTTATAACATCACCTCACTTTGGAGAAGATTGTTATTTCATGTGATATGATCATATGCATGGGTGCATATTAGTGATTTCCATGCTGTTGGAAATGAACACACTTGTGATGATAATCATCCTCATGTGCCTTGCATGCATACCGAAGGAATTGGAAAACCTCGCCTTGGGTAGGCATGAGTTTGTCGTCGGTCTCCGCCGGGATGGTTATGTCCGTATGGCATGGTAAGGTATAATGAGCGTGACTGTTGGTGGAGTTATATTTTCTTATTCTAATCATGCAGGAAATACTTAAACCTCCCGAGTCGATCAGAGATTGAGTCTTGTGCCAAGAACCCCATACTTGCTTCAGATTACCACTGCCTCTACAACAAGTAGAGTACGGTTCAGAATTTGTCAACCCCTTTCTAGCACACACCGCATGTAGGGGCCGGGATGAGGGTACCACAGCCATGGATTAAAGCCACCATCCGTTAGGGGCATGGGTGTTTCAGTTGTAGCCGAGGGGTAGCTTCCCGATTATGCCAAGAAGATAAATTTTGTGATCCCATGCTAATCGAGGTTGTAGCCTCCCACTTAGAGTTTTGCTTAACGGTGTCGTGGGTGATTCGCATACCGTAAGTTAAGGTGTGTGTGCAAGTCGTGTGTTTTCATTTAAAAGACCAGAAGCGGAATTAGTCCCGATGGACTAATGGAATCCGTTACTCATGGGTAAAGAGTACACCCTCTGCAGAGATTAAACCTATTCGAATAGCCGTGTCCATGGTTAAGCACTACAGTCTGGGATGGGTCAAGTGTCGGTCTTAGTGTCGGTCTTCGGAGGTGAAACTGTTAACCAGAACTGGAACTACTACTTGTGACTTGTGATAATTATGATTATTATTATTGTTGACTAACCGTGATATTATTGTTATTATCGAGTATCTCTGGGATGGTTCTACCTCTGGGATATTCACTATGATTGTTTATTTTAAAGCCCTCTATGTGGTGTCGCTAAGATGCCCGACTGTGGCATTTCTTTTAAAAGCCCTTTATGTGGTGTCGCTCAGACGCCCGACTGTGGCATTTCTTTTAAAGCCCTTTATGTGGTGTCGCTCAGACGCCCGACTGTGGCATTTCTTTTAAAGCCCTTTATGCGGTATCGCTTAGACGCCCGACTGTGGCATTTCTTCTAAAGCCCTTTATGCGGTGTCGCTCAGACGCCCGACTGTGGCATTTCTTTTAAAGCCCTTTATGTGGTGTCGCTAAGACGCCCGACTGTGGCATTGCTTGTTATTTATTTCATAAATTTTTAATACTACTATGTTATTGCATTTTTATAGATAACTTGCTTGCACACATCAGAGTTTTATTTATCTTTTGTGACTGACGTCATGAGCATAAAATATTTTCAGCACATCATTGTTATATTATACCTGTGTTCATAATGTTTGCGAGTACATTCAAAGTACTCACTGGCTTGTCCCTGGCTATTGTCTTGGCCAGATTTTTCTTGCACGGAGAGGAGCGACGCGATGACAGCCCCGGAACCTAATTAAGCAACGGAGATAGCAGCCTCGCGGAGATAGGAGTTAACTTGGTCAGGTGTTCCTGTGGGAATTGGAGTCCCATAGACACTGATGATCCACAAATTGCTTCCGCCATCAACCACTAGAACCATTTGTTGTACTCACAGGCCAGAATGGTCTTGTACTACATATTTTATATTTTGCTTGGAATTTCTGTATCAAGTTGGAACCTCATCAGCTAATAGTAATCCTGGGGCTGATGAGCACGACGGTCTTTTTTCTGGAAACTTATACCCGGAAAACCGGTCGTGACAGACTTGGTATCAGAGCCAGGCTGACCATTGGGTAATCCTATCTTAGCTAGGTCGAAAAAACTTAGGCAAACCAACCCACCAGACCTTAAGCAAACCCCAGCCAAGCTTCGCGTGCAAGATAGCCACACAGTAATCCTGACACTTTTGGCAGTCGATGCCCAACCTATTAGCCTAGCCTGTCGATCGCACACCAGTGACCGATGGCAAAAATGTCTCATTCGCAAGCGTGTGAAGGAAGACTCCGTTTCCTTTTTCTATAAAAAGGGCACGCTAGCCCCAACCCAGCACAGCACAGCCTCGAACCTAGCCACCATGCCCGGCCCCATCGTGCACAATGAGACCACAGCAACCAACCTTGGAGGTTTTGTGACCATCCTCGCAAACCTCACCCGTCGTGCCTATGCGTTAGAAGAGCCACCTGAATATGTTGTGTACCAAGGACCCATGAGCGGTGAAGACCGTCAATTTTGGGCCACTGTGCACATCTACGGTAGGGGACTGTCGCCCGAGCGCCCCTACAGGATCACCGGTAGAACAACTTCCTTTGAGCCACAAGCCATCCAACTAGCTGCTCGAGAGGCTATAGTTCATCTCAGGCACTTGTTGCCCAGAGTTAACTGTCGCTCGTTCCACTACTACCCCAGATGCGAAGGGTATGGTAGACCACCCCAAGTTGCCAACGGAGATCAGGAGACGGATCCCGCATTGTTGCACCTAGTGCGGTATGTAAGTGCACTAGAGGCACTGTTCGACCAGATCACCATTGATCTGATCGCAGCTCGAGGAGAGTTGGTTCATCGAGCCCCAGCAAGGAGAGAAGACGAGCTCGATGCCGACAACCCAGTCGTGCTGTTTGGACAACTGATCGAGACCCTGAGATCAGCTCCAGCCATCACCCGAGATGCTATGATGACCCAGAAGTGCTTCGTCACCTTTTGGGAGCACACTCCAACGGGGTTGTGGCTAACAATCCCCGTGATGGTCATCATCGCTAACCTGACCCTGTCGTTCCTCCGCCATCTCCGACTAATCCCGGCAGTGAGACACGCGGAGAAGCCTCGACATCCACCAGGCACGCCCGTTTAGATATAAACAAGGTAGACTAAGCCGTACGAGTAGTATCGAGTCTCATTGTATCCTCACTTTGTAATCGTGCGACCGTGTATATTAATGCAGCCTGTTGATGTGCCCCTGTTTTAATAGAGTGGCCTTGCGTATTTTTGTCAACACGCAGTTGCATAATTTCCGGGCACAACTACCAAAACAACCCGACGACAACCACAGTAACACGTCTCTTTATGAGATATGTGTATCTCCGGCACGGACCCCGACTCTTGAGGTAATCTGGCAGATTTATTACCTTTCACCACGGTAAATAAACCAGCCCAGATGCTATATAAGAAGGCCACCTTGTGACGTTACCCAGCAACCCTCACCTCGTGCACCACTCTCGCAACCATCTCTTGTCATGCCGAGCCCCAGCATTCATCTGAGAACCCCAGATGCAACCTCGGGTAGTTTTGTCAAAATATTGTGGGACTTTACCCGCAGTACCATGGGTTCTACCCAGCCACCCCAGTACGAGCTGTTCAAATCAAGGATCACCCCTTCCACCTCGGAATATTGGGAAGCAGTACACATTCCTCCCATAGACCCCAACCAAGATCCAACAGAGGTTTCCTTCATGGGAAAATCTATGCCAACCCCACACTTGGCCATAGAAGCTGCTGCGAAAGAAGCGATTGCTCGCCTTCGATCCGCAGTACCCTATGCCCGCGAACGAGGATATTATTACTTTCCGAGCCGTGCAACACCCGGAGGAGTAACATCTTTTCCCGGTGGACGGATTGAGAAAGACCCAGTACTAGCCAACCTTATCCAGTACATCATCGCTCAAGAGCATTTGAACCAGCGAGTGATGGATTATCTCCAGAGTCTCGCTGATTTAAATCCTCAGATTGCAATCGGCAGATCACTGAGGCCCGACTCGGAGAGACGCATACATCGACTGGTCAATCCACTTCCTCCGATAGAAGAGGAGTGTATCCCTTTAACAGAGATATTTTATCAGGACCACACCCAGTTACCGTTTACATTTTAGACGTCACTGCTGTATTTGTCTTTGCAGCATTTATATTTGCGTGTATCTTATGCATGGTACCTCAAATTTGTCCGACGAGTCGAGTATTTAGTTTCTACTTGTATGAGTAATTTCCTTCGCGAATAACTTGTGTAACCGAGAAAATCCTAGTATGAGATTTCTTTTCCCTGAGTCGCTGCATCGTTTATCCTCTCACGGCATGGATTATTTTTATTCACGCAGCACCACGACAGCAGGCTCACAACCGCTCGTACACATATGGAGTATTTATTTTTTCACAATGGCACTTAGCAAATCTCGAGGATGAGATTTTTTTTAAGGGGGGTAATATTGTAACACCCCAAAAATTTAACCAGGTTTTAGTTATTAAAATTTTGCCAAGAGTTTAAAATTTTTGCCTGCAAGAATATTTCTGTTTATTTCAAAACTTTTCTTTTAATATTAAGAAATTTTTCCCAAGTGGAATCCTTCCAAAACATATTGGACTTATTTTCCCTCTCATTTAAAAACATCTCTCAATCAGTAGATTTATTTATTAAATTATTTCACCCTGAGCTTTATTCATTAAATGACTTGTTTTAAAATTTGGAGCTCTTTTTGAATTACAACCATTTGATATATTTATCTAAAAATCTAGCCAAAATTTGGAGATGTCATGTGATGTCTCTAAATCACTTTTGTGCAATAATATATTTAATTCATTGCATATGTTGAGTGCTACACCTGTTTTCCTTCTCTGGTCCAGTAGGCATTTTTGCACTGCAACCCTTTTAAATATTGATTTCTAGCCTCCACCAAAATTATGGGATGTCATTAGGATCATATCATTCCATTATATGGAAAAATCCAGGGATGTTCTTTGAGAATTTTGAGTGAAACAACCTCATCTTTATTCTGGTCCAACATGATGGTTTGTACAAAGATCCATATTATTTCTTACTCCTTGGCCATATATTCTTTCTTCTACTTGTAGTCCTCCATGTTAAACTCCTAAGTCCAGAGCATGCAACCATTGGCATAATTTTGGTTCATGAAATAATGCCATTCACATCCTGCCTGTAGTGTAGTTTTGCAAAACTTGCACTAGCAAGTTTCTTCCTTTTGCAAACTAACTTCACCACCCTCTTATGCATCCAAAGAGACTTCAATCTGGAAGATTTGGCCACTCCAAGAAAAGCCTAGATGCCTTTGGCATTTTGTCAAACACCCTATGTGCATTGCCAGATTTGGCATGATTTCAAGTTTACATTGTGAACTTGGTCTCCTGACCAAACCACCTTTTCCTCTGAGCTTCACTCTATCAACAACCTTGATCTGTTGCTTGCCACCCTCACTTGTGACCTGTAGCATGCCAAGGCATTGTGTCGAACACCTTCGGTGCGTGCTCTGAGCGTGCCCAGAGCGCGCGTTTTGCACGTGCGTGCGCTCGGGTCGCCGCATCACGCCCCTGCCCTTGCTCGCCTATAGAGCCGCACCCCCCGACCTCATCCGCTCCCAGCAATGCGCCAAGCCACCCTGGCATGCCTACAGCGCCGCCGACAGAGTTTTGCCGGCACACCGGCGACCGCAGCGCGCCTCTGCCACGGTCGGCGCCGCCCAAGCCATCCCGGCTCGCCACGTACCCCCTTGAACAGCCCGAGCTCATCCACAAGGGTGTCGCCTAGCTCTCGTCGCCGCCATGTTCCCCTGCATCTACAGAACGTCGGTCCGCCGGCGTCCTCATCCACCGCCGTGGAACCGACCTCGTCGCGCTATAAAAAGGGACCCCGAGCCCCTCCGAGCACGCATGCAACCTCACCACCTCCCTAGTTTCCCATAGCAGCCAATCGACCGAGGAGGTCGCCTTCTTCATCTCCGCAACTCCGCGCCGCCATCGTCTCGTTCACTCCGGCGCCACCAGGGCTTCCCCCTCTACGTTCTCTTCACCAAGAACTCCCCCTTCCTCTCGCGAGTGCAACCCCTCGATCAATTTTGGTAGGAGACCACCGCAGCCAAAAAATCACTCTATTACCGAAGCCTCCTCCGCCGCGAAGCTCGCCGCCGGCAACTCCCTCCACCTCCGGCGACCCTGCGACCACCGGAAGGACCGCCTAGGAGTGGAAGATCCATTCCTGCACTCGGATACCCGCGAGGAGCCGCCTAACGCCGGCGACAATCACCGGAGCCCCCACCTCTGTTCGGCCAGAGGAAGGGGAGGGAAGGGAGAATAGTCAAATCTGACCAGTGGGTCCCCCGGGCCCACTGTCAGTGACACCCCGCGCTGTCCACGTGGGATTAAGTGGAAGCGTAAACTTCCCAGTACGTTTTCCCTGCACCGAAAGCGTATTCTGTCCGAAGCGTTTTCTTTTATATCTTTATTTTAAAAACAGATTTTGACCAAATGTTTGACTGGCTATATCTTTTAAAATATAACTCCAAATGTATTAATTCTTTTTCCTACCTCTCTCAAATAATGTCTAGTTTATTTTAAGATTTATTTGAAAAAAATTCAAAACAACTTTTTGTGTTGTTTTTATTTTGTGTGTTAATTCATTTATATTGCTAAAATAGGATTTTTGAAGAGAGGATAAAGTTTCAAAAGTTTTGAAGTACACCCTGCCTTACCACACATTGAAGGCAAGCATTCTGAACCCCGGCATAATATTTTTTGTGTGTTCTATGACACGTTTATAACATCACCTCACTTTGGAGAAGATTGTTATTTCATGTGATATGATCATATGCATGGGTGCATATTAGTGATTTCCATGCTGTTGGAAATGAACACACTTGTGATGATAATCATCCTCATGTGCCTTGCATGCATACCGGAAGGAATCCGGGAAAACCTCTGCCTTGGGTAGGCATGAGTTTGTCGTCGGTCTCCGTCGGGGCGGTTATGTCCGGTATGGCATGATAAGGTATAATGAGCGGTGACTCTGTTGGTGGAGTTATATTTCGTTATTCTAATCATGCAGGGAAATACTTAAACCTCCTGAGTCGACCGTAGATCGAGTCTTGTGCCAAGAACCCCATACTTGCTTCAGATTACCACTGCCTCTACAACAAGTAGAGTACGGTTCAGTAATTTGTCAACCCCTTTCTAGCACACACCGTACAGAGGGGCCGGGATGAGGGTACCATGGCCCTGGATTAAAGCCAGTCATACGGTCAGGGTGCATGGGTGTTTCGGTTGTAGCCGAGGGGGTAGCTTCCCAGCTTTATGCCTTGTAAAGATAAATTTTGTGATCCCATGCTAATTGAGGTTGTAGCCTCCCACTTAGAGTTTTGCTTAACGGGTGTCGTGGGTGATTCCGCACACCGTAAGTTGCTAGTGTGTGCAAGTCGTGTGTTTTCATTTAAAAGACCAGAAGCGGAATTAGTCCCGATGGACTAAAGGAACTGCTACTCGTGGGTAAAGAGTACACCCTCCGCAGAGATTAAACCTATTCAATAGCCGTGTCCATGGTTAAGGACTACACCGATGGGTCAAGTGTCGGTCTTAGTGTCGGTCTTCGGAGGTGAAACTGTTAACTTAATCGAACTACTACTTGTGACTTGTGATAATTATGATTATTATTATTGTCGACTAACCGTGATATTATTGTTATTATCGAGTATCTCTGGAATGGTTCTACCTCCGGGATAATCACTATGATTGTTTATTTTAAAGCCCTCTATGTGGTGTCGCTAAGACGCCCGACTGTGGCATTTCTTTTAAAGGCCCTTTATGTGGTGTCGCTCAGACGCCCGACTGTGGCATTTCTTTTAAAGCCCTTTATGTGGTGTCGCTCACACGCCCGATTGTGGCATTTCTTTTAAAGCCCTTTATGCGGTGTCGCTTAGACGCCCGACTGTGGCATTTCTTTTAAAGCCCTTTATGCGGTGTCGCTCACACGCCCGACTGTGGCATTTCTTTTAAAGCCCTTTATGTGGTGTCGCTAAGACGCCCGACTGTGGCATTGCTTGTTATTTATTTCATAAATTTTTAATACTACTATGTTATTGCATTTTTATAGATAACTTGCTTGCACGCATCAGAGTTTTATTTATCTTTTGTGACTGACGTCATGAGCATAAAATATTTTCAGCACATCATTGTTATATTATACCTGTGTTCATAATGTTTGCGAGTGCATTCAAAGTACTCACTGGCTTGTCCCTGGCTATTGTCTTGGCCAAAATTTTCTTGCACGGAGAGGAGCGACGCGATGACAGCCCCGGAACCTAAGCAACGGAGATAGCAGCCTCGCGGAGATAGGAGCTAACCTGGTCAGCTGTTCCTGTGGGAATTGGAGTCCCATAGACACTGATGATCCACAAACCGCTTCCGCCATCAACCACTAGAACCATTTGTTGTACTCACAGCCGTAATGGTCTTGTACTACATATTTTGTATTTTGCTTGGAATATCTCAGATTGTTGGAACCTCATCACTAACAAGAATCCCGGGCTGATGAGCACGACGGACTTTTTTCTGGAAACTTATAGCCGGAAAACCGGTCGTGACAAAGGGCGATGGCTACCTTTAGCTTGCGCCTCTCCTCAGCAAGGCGCAGGCCCTCGGCCTCGAGGCGCGCATCCTCGCCAGCAAGCTCCGCCCCGATCCTGCTCACCGCATCCGCGGCCCCCAGGAGGAACTCTTGACGAAGGGCGCTACGCTCCCGAGCGCGCCTAAGCATGTTTTCCATGTCACCCTCTACCACTGGCGTATGCGAAGGGTCCTGAGGCGGCATGCCCCCTCCCGGCGCGGGGCTGGGGGCTGTTGCCCCAGTAATCGCCAGACGGACCTCGCCAGGAGCCCGGCCTGGCGCCGGTCCGTCCCCAGAAGAGGAGCTCAAGACTGACTTCAGCCAATCACCATCCACGATCAGGGAAGGAGCACGGGGCAAGCCAGCTGTGCCCCAGGAGAGCTCGCGAAGGAAAGACAGCAGGCGCGCAGGCTCAAGGTTCCCAGCGGGACGGGCCACTTCTCCGACCGACCGAGTGGCAGGGGCGCTGCTCAAGCTCGGCGCGCCAAGGGTCAGCAGCGAGGACAAAGCTTGGGAGGATGGCTCCTTGGCCGTCTCCGCGAATTCGGCAAGAAGGGCCCTGAAAGGCCGCGATCAGTTGCAAGAATAGAGAGGTAAAGGAGCAAAGAGAGAAGAGGACTTACTCATCCGTGGCAAAGTACTTCCTGCGCTTCAACAGGCGGCAAGGGCGATCGTCACCGCCCAAGGCCTCCTTCCTCTTGCGGAGGGCCATGAAGTCTACACGGAACCGGCCTAAGCGCTCGGCGCAGGGGTCGGTCTTAGGCATGGAGGAGGCGCCAAGGTGATCAGCACCAAGGGGACCGGCCTGGGGGACACCACCAGGCGCTGCCTCATGAGGAACAGCCGGGGCCTCAGGAGCCCCAACCTTGGGAGCCGTAGGCCGCAACTCCTCGCCTGCCACTGCTCCAGGACGGGCTTCGGGAGATGCCTCCTTCGGGGCTCCACGCGGCGTCAGCATCTCAACATCATCCCCTTCAGCTCCCGCCGGTCCTCGTCTCCCCGCTCCATCGCCTGAGACAGAGCCACTTTGGGCGACCGGAAGAGCAACCATAGCGACTGGGTTCTCGCGGGGCCCCGTGAGGCCAGCCGGGCGCAGCCCCCACTCATCGAAGCTGGGCATCTGCCTCACAAAATCGGCCCTACCCGAGCAAAGATACAAGAGGGTAGCATCTTGCCGAAGGCTGCCTGGGGAAGGATCGCCGGTCAGGACCCTGAGCATCGTATTTAGCACTTCAGGTGCCAGATCCTCCTCCTGGAGCCGCATGCGGTCTTTGTACCCTGCAAAGTCCCGCATTCGACGGTAGTGGCGCTGGAGAGGAGCAATGCAACGTTGGAGGAACTCCTTCACCACCTTGGGCACCGTCATGTCGAGCGCCCTCAAACTCTGGAAGCGGCGCCAGACGAAGGCGAGCAGGGGGCTCACGAGCGTCTTGTGATCCCAGCCTGAGTTGGGAACAGCAGGCAAGGTTGGGTGCGAGAGCAGGGGGCTAGGCACTCCGACATCCACATATAGCCACCGCTCTCTGAACCTGGCCTCAGGAGGAGGAAGGCCAAAGTCAATCCCTGAAGCAGCCGTCTCTGGCACGGCGAGGAAGCTCACACACCCTGAGCATTGAGTGGGGTCGCTCAGGCGCAAAGAAAAGAAGTGGCGCAGCAGGGCAACGGAAGGAGGAATGCCCACCATTGCCTCGCAAACAAAAGCGAAGACAACCAGCAGGGTAATGGACTGAGGCCCGAGGTGCATCATATGGACCTGATAATGGGAGAGCACCGCATTGAAGAAAGCAGAAAAGCGGGGAACCAGACCCGCCCACAGGGCATAAGCAAAGAACCGAACCTCCGTGACGACCCTATCAAAGGAGGCATGGGACACATGCCAGACCATGGTCCTGCCGCACTCATCGAAGATGGTGGCAAGAGCAGAACGGACCTTGTTCAAGGCTTCGGGATTGAGTATGATTGACCGATCAACGGCAGGGGCCGCCTCCGGAGGCGAGCGGGGCGAAGGTGCGAGCTACTTTCCCTTTTCCTTCTTCATTGGCGCCATGACGATGGAAAGAGGGGAGAGCTCGAGTCGGATTGGAGGCGGAGGCTGGAGCTCGAGGAGAAAGGAAGGGTAGGAGGCATGCGAGCAGCGAAAGGGTAACAACTGTGTGCAACCACGGGTCCGCCTAGCCGGGCATATAATGAGGTATCATGGGGAAGCGGAGACACCCACGTCCAATCAACCGTCACGCAGCGCTCAAGCACAGAGGCTATTGGGGCCCACGGCGCTTCGCCCTTGCCCCTTTGCTTCTCTGCTAAGCCAAGTCCGGGCGCGCCTTGGGCCTTGGGGCTACTGTCGGCGTTCTGGGAACGGGGGTCCCCAGACTTGCCTAGCTACGTCCTGCGGCGTGGCTCAAGTGGGGGCCCAGCGCAGCCCAGCTTCATCAGCTCAAGCTCAAGACCCTCGCGAGGGGCAAGCCTCACAAGGCATTTACGTGAAGCTTCCTTTGAGCGGCCTCATCAGGCAAGCAGATGAGGAGGCGGAGAGATCAAGGCAGGGTACCTCGCGAGGAGCCCATGACGATCGAGACCAGGCGGGCGCCGGCCTATGCAGTGTCCTTGTTTCCCCTTCGGTGCAAAGGAGGCAAGCACAGGTCAAGGCATCAGGCAAAGGTTACCGTTTCGGTGCAAGAAGACCAAGACCAGCAGAACGGCAGGATGGAGGTCATCATGGAGCCCAGGACGGCATCACCGCCAGAGTCTTTGGCAGTCGAAGACCAACTTTAGTCAGGATAAGTGTACTAGATGTTCCCCTTCGAAATGGCCAAAGTTTGGCGCCCTTCCCTCTCATTATTTGGGAAGAGGCCCATGGCCTCCCTCTATAAATAGGACTAGCCTCCATAGTAGACGGATGGACGGACGGACGGATCGATCAGAAAGAGAGAGAGAGAGAAGCGATTGAACTCACCCAAGCAGTTCATCGCACCAGGTCAAGAAAAGCCCCTCGCGAGGCTGTTCTCCCTTTGTACTGTTCATCATCAGCCCCTGAGGCAATCCACCACACCACACACTGGAGTAGGGAATTACACCACAATGGTGGCCTGAACCAATATAAACCTCGTGTCCCTTGTGTGTTCTTCTTTCTAGCTTAGATTCCTTGCGAGCCTTCGAAACATGAGCTGGTAGGGGAAAGATCTTCGTGCGCACCATAGAGTTTGAACCTCAAGGGTCTGCTGGAACCCGAAATCCGACAGAAGTGTGTGGGTGCTGGCATAAGTGGAGGGGGGCACCAGGGGCCCATGAGAGAGGGGGTGCGCCCTATAGGGGTGCGCCCACTCGTGGTCCGTGCTTGCCCCTCCCGCAGTGTTTTCAAGTGCCTAAAATCCTCAAATATTCCAGAAAAAATCATACTGAATTTGCAGGCATTTGGAGCACTTTTATTTTCGGACTATTTTTATTGCACGGATAATTGTAAATGCATGATAATACTATTTTTGCTTTATTTATTCTAAATAACAGAAAGTAAAAGGTGGGTACAGAAGGTTGTGCCTTCTAGTTTCATCCATCTCGTGATCATCAAAATGAATCCACTAACAAGGTTGATCAAGTCTTGGTAACAAACTCATTCCGAATAAGACGGAACTGGAGAAATTTCGAATAACACTTAGTTACCTCAACGGGGATATGGAAATCCCCAACAATAAGAATATCATACTTCTTCTTCACAGTAGGGAGAGGAAATTCAAAACCTCCAATAATAATAGTTGGAACTTGTCCAATAGAATATATGCTATGAACTTGAGATTGTTTCCTCGAAAAGTGTACCATATGCCCATTACCACTAACATGAAAAGTGACATTGCCTTTGTTGCAATCAATAAATGCCCCTGCAGTATTAAGAAAAGGTCTACCAAGGATAATAGACATACTATCGTCCTCGGGAATATCAAGAATAACAAAGTCCGTTAAGATAGTGACATTTGCAACCACAACAGGCACATCCTCACAAATACCGACAGGTATAGCAGTTGATTAATCAGCCATTTGCAAAGATATTTCAGTAGGTGTCAACTTACTCAATTCAAGTCTACAATATAAAGAGAGAGGCATAACACTAACACCGGCTCCAAGATCACATAAAGCAGTTCTAACATAATTTCTTTTGATGGAGCATGGTATAGTTGGTAAACCCCGATCTCCAAGTTTCTTTGGTATTCCACCCTTAAAACTGTAATTAGCAAGCATGGTGGAAATTTCAGCTTCCGCTATCTTTCTTTTATTTGCGATGATATCCTTCATATACTTAGCACAAGGATTTACTTTCAGCATATCAGTTAAGCGCATACGTAAGAAAATAGGTCTAATCATTTCAGCAAAGCGCTCAAAATCATCATCATCCTTTGACTTGGATAGTTTAGGAGGAAAGGGCATGGGTTTCTGAACCCATGGTTCTCTTTCTTTACCGTGCTTCCTAGCAACAAAATCTCTCTTATCATAACGTTGATTCTTTGATTGTGGGTTATCAAGATCAACAGCAGGTTCAATCTCTACATCATTGTTTTTGCTAGGTTGAGCATCAACATGAACATTATTATTAACATTATCACTAGGTTCATATTCATCACCTGATTGTGTTTCAGCATCAGAAATAGAAATATCATTGGGATTCTCAGGTGTGTCTACAGTAGGTTCACTAGAAGCATGCAAAGTCCTATCGTTTTTCTTTTTCTTCTTTTTAGCAGAACTAGGTGCCTCTAAATTATTTCTCTGAGAATCTTGCTTGATTCTCTTAGGGTGGTCTTCAGGATGCAAAGGTTCCTGAGTCATTCTACCAGTTCTAGTAGCCACTCTAATAGGAAAGTCATTTTATTTAATTCATTAAGCAAAACCATAGAAGCATATTTGATAACGAGGTGAAGTTCACCTTTAACTCTAGCCAGATTATCGCTTACGCGTCCAATGTCGAAAGCATTATTCTTTAACTCTCTACCAACATAAGCATTAAAACTTTCTTTTCTAGCCATAAAGTCATCAAATTCATCTAAGCATGGGCTATGAAATTTTGTAGAGGGGATTTCAACTTTATCATATCTATAGAGAGAATTTACCTTTACTACCTGTGTCGGGTTATCAAGACAATATGGTTCTTCAACAGGCGGTATATTAAGACCATGTATTCCTTCAATAGGAGGTAAATTCTTAACATCTTCATATTTAATACATTTTTCTTTCATGGATTTCTTTGCCTCTTGCATATCTTCAGGACTGAGAAATAAAACACCTCACTTCTTCGGAGTGGATTTAGGAATAGGCTCAGGAGTTGGCTCAATTGGTTCAGGAATTACTTCTGGAATTGGCTCAGGAAGAGTCCAAATATTTTCATTAGTCAACATATTATTCAATAATATTTCAGCTTCACGATCGTTCTTTCCTCGAAAACACAACCAACACAACTATCCAAGTAGTCCTTGGAAGCATCGGTTAGTCCATTATAAAAGATATCAAGTATTTCATTTTTCTTAAGAGGATGATCAGCAAAGCATTATAATCGGAGAAGCCTCCCCAAGCTTGTGGGAGACTCTTCTTTGATTTGCACAAAATTATATATTTCCGTAAGGCAGCTTGTTTCTTATGAGCAGGAAATATTTAGCGATGAAGTAATAAATCATATCCCGGGACTACGCACACAACCAGGAGCAAGAGAATTATACCAAGTCTTAGCATCACCCTTTAATGAGAATGGAAATATCTTAAGGATATAATAATAGTGAGACTTCTCATCATTAGTAAACAGGGTAGCTATATCATTCAACTTGGTAAGATGTGCCACAACAGTTTCAGATTCAAGGCCATAAAAAGGATCAGATTCAACTAAAGTAATAATCTCAGGATCAACGGAGAATTCATAATCCTTATCAGTAACACAAATAGGTGAAGTAGCAAAAGTAGGGTCAGATTTCATTCTAGCATTAAGAGACTGCTGCTTCCATTTAGCTAATATTTTCTTAAGATCATATCCATCATTGCAAGCAAAGATTTCCCTAGCAGCTTCTTCATTCATAACATAACCCTTAGGAACAACAGGTAATACATAATCATTGGGAGAACCTTCATCATCACTATCATCACTAATAGGTTCTTCAGTAATTTCATTCCCCCTAACTCTAGCATGTTGTTCATCAAGAAATTCACCTAATGGCAAAGTAGTATCAAGCACGTATAGTTTCATCATGCATAGCGTATGGCATCATCAATAACATGCGACATATCAGAATTCATAGCAGTAGCAGGTTTAGGTGTCACAAGCCTACTAATAATGGAAGGAGAATCTAGTGTAGAGCTAGATGGCAGTTCCTTACCTCCCCTCGTAGTTGAGGGCAAAATAGTAGTTCGGTCGTCTTTCAAGTTCTCCATAGTGATCAACAGATATAAATCCCAAGTGACTCAGAGAATAGAGCTATGCTCCCCGGCAACGGCGCCAGAAATTAGTCTTGATAACCCACAAGTGTAGGGGATCACAACAGCTCTCGAGGGTAAAGTATTCAACCCAAATTTATTGATTCGACACAAGGGGAGCCAAAGAATATTCTTGAGTATTAGCAGTTGAGCTGTCAATTCAACCACACCTCAATAACTTAGTATCTGCAGCAAAGTATTTAGTAGCAAAAATGGTATGATAATAAAGGTAACGGTAGCAAAAGTAAAGATAAATGTTTTGGGGTTTTTGTAGTAGTTGTAACAGTAGCAACGGAAAAGTAAATAAGCGAAGAACAATATGGGAAAAGCTCATAGGCAATGGATCAGTGATGGATAATTATGTCGGATGTGATTCCTCATGTAATAGCTATAACATAGGGTGACACAGAACTAGCTCCAATTCATCAATGTAATGTAGGCATGTATTCCATAAATAGTCATACGTGCTTATGGAAAAGAACTTGCATGACATGTTTTGTCCTACCCTCCCATGGAAGCGGGGTCCTAGCGGAAACTAAGGGATATTAAGGCCTCCTTTTAATAGAGAACCAGAACAAAGCATCAGCACATAGTGAATACATGAACTCCTCAAACTATGGTCATCACCAAGAAGTATCCCGATTATTGTCACTTCGGGGTTGTCGGATCATAACACATAATAGGTGACTATCGACTTGCAAGATAGGATCAAGAACACACATATATTCATGAAAACATAATAGGTTCAGATCTGAAATCATGGCACTCGGGCCCTAGTGACAAGCATTAAGCATAGCAAAGTCATAGCAACATCAATCTCGAACATAGTGGATACTAGGATCAAACCTAACAAAACTAACTTGATTACATGGTAAATCTCATCCAACCCATCACCGTCCAGCAAGCCTACAATGGAATTACTCACATACGGCGGTGAGCATCATGAAATTGGTGATGGAGGATGGTTGATGATGACGACGGCGACGAATCCCCCTCCCTGGAGCCCCGAACGGACTCCAGAGCAGCCCTCCCTAGAGAGACTAGGGCTTGGCAACGGTTCCGTGTCGTAAAATGCGATGAAACTTTCTCTCTGATTTTTTTCTCTCCGAACGTGAATATATGGAGTTGGAGTTGAGGTCGGTGGAGGTCCAGGGGGCCCACAAGATAGGGGGCGCGCCCTACAGGGGGGCGCCCCCTGTCTCGTGGACAGGCCTTGGGGCCCCTTGTGTATTTCTTTCGCCCAGAAATTCTTATTAATTCTAAAAGGTGCCTCCGTGGATTTTCAGGACATTCCGAGAACTTTTCTTTTCTACACATAAAACAACATCATGGCAGTTCTGCTAAAAACAGCATCAGTCCGGGTTAGTTTCATTCAAATCATGCAAGTTAGAGTCCAAAACAAGGGCAAAAGTGTTTGGAAAAGTAGATACGTTGGAGACGTATCAGATGGCGACCACGACAGCCACCTCCTGCCTTCGGGCCACAATGGTAGAGCAAGCGATGGCCCTGGCTTTCGATGGTGGTGTGGCGGCCACGACGGCAGACGTTAGGGCGCCGGCAATGACGGTCGGCAACAGATGCCGATGGGCAGCGGAGGCCGAACGTGTGGTGGGTGTTGCGCGCACACCCAACAGGGACGCCATGCGCACTACACTACACTGGGGACTGCGCCGCTGCCACGGTGTAGCCTCCCAGTCAGAGCTGTCCTCTGATGACAGCGGAGTGGCTGAGCGATGACCACGGACCGGTGCCATTAGTGATTGTGGGAGAAGCAGACAAGATAAGCTACAGGGAGGGAGGGGAAAATGCGACACGGGACTTGCCGGCCGTGAGGGTTTTGGGGGATTTCACCGAGTCAGGCGGGAAGCTTGCGTGGCTATGCACATGAACCTGCACGGTTGCATGAGAACAGGCTCACTAACGATTCATTGGTGCCACTTCGAGCAACCGTTTGGCCAAAATAATGTTTGTGCGGTGCTCAAGCTTGTGCTCAAAGCCGTCTGTGGCAACAGGCTGACAAGACATTCGAGAGGAGGACGAAGCGACACGTACCCATATAGTTAATAAATAAAAAATGTTTGCGATTTAATTACCTACCACCTCTGTTCTACCATATAAGTCTTGTTTGTATTTTTTGTGCCAAATTTTGAATATAGATTTAACTAATAAAATACGAACGCATGTCACCAAAGATTATATCATTGGATTCATATTCGAACATAGTTTCCAATTATATTATTTTTATAACATGCATTAACATTTTGTTAGCTAAACTTAAGGTTAAAATATGGCACAGAATATAAAGGGGACTAATAAACTAGGACAGAGGTAGTAGCACATGGCCGCTCTCTACGCACATCGCTAACGATTGTTCGACCACCATGTGATGATTAGATGATCGTTTCTCCAAGTTTAGAATGCATGTAATTGTTTATTGAGGTGTGTTCAAATGTTTTGCATAGTCACTTATGTAATTGGATGTTTATTTTTTGTTATATATGTTGTTCGTCTGAAGACAGAGCAAATCTCATTGCACACGGAGTAAACTAGGGAACCCATCGGTGATGATTTCAACAGTCAGTGACAATTGTATACCAGGAAGTGTTTGCCCACAACACACACATCTTATTAGCAGTAATCATATGTGTTATTGTCAGCCTTCCCACACATTTCTGATTACTGACCTTTTTGTCGCGTATCACACACATCTTGTTAAGTTGAACCATTTCTGTTGTCTTGGCTCATCGCAAACAGTTCATCCGAGTAAACTATATGCCCTATATTGCACACACCTTGATCTGTCTATCCGTTTATGTTGTGTTGCCTAATCACAAATAGTTCATCCGAGTGAACTGTATGCCATATATCGCACACACCTTCATCTGGCTGACCGTTTCTGTTGTTACGCTCATCGCAAATAGTTCATTCGAGTGAACTGTATACCGCACATCGCACACGTAACTATAAACTGAATCATGTTTGATGTCTCCACCATCGCAAATAGTTTGTCTCATTTTTTACAATTTTCTTACACCATCGATTGTGATTAATGCATCACACACAGTTTCGTCGAAGGGTCTTTGATCGTAGTGTCGCGTTAGGACCATCCTGCAATAGTGTGAGACCACTATTGATCCAGTGATCGACTACTTCACCCTCGAGGATCTGTTTTTGTCTACAGAGCTTCCAGGCAAGCAAACCCCCTTGATAATTCCGATATCACCCATTCCATTCTCTCTCCTGCTTGCATTAGATTTTGCTAATGTACTTGTTTGCACCTATTCTGATGCATAGCCTGCTTTTGTAACCTGCTCTTGTACCTTACCTGCTTATCCTATATGCTTAGTATAGGTTGGTTAGTGATCCTTTAGTGGCCCCTCACCATGTCCTTGTTGCCCCCGCTGGATTACCAGGTGACTCGATCAACGTGATCGACGTCCAGAGCCCATCACATCACTTCACCCCCTCTAGTTGTACGACTATGTGGAGCTACTATTGAGTGTGAGGGTGATACCTCATAACGCACTCCTGATGATAAATCTGTAGTGCAGCTATTCGGTCATGGTCATCGAGGGCTATTCCTCCTTCACCATTCCTGGTACGATTCTGCTTTGCAACACCTCAAGCGTGAACCTCGAGGGTGATTCCTCGTAGTTCACCTTGACGATTACATCAGGTGGATTTCATCGAGGGTGATTCCTCGAATCCCCCATTGGTGTTTCGGACACACAGTTACTTTTAGTTTCCCACAAAACCATGTTGAAGTCAGGTCAGCCCCGAGGGGTACCCGTGAGTTGATGTGTAGTCACGTTGACCTGGAGGGTGCCCGCGAGATTTCTACGTGGCACGGCCGGGCATTCCGGGCCCTTGTCGTAAGTCCACAAGACGGGGCAACGGGGTCACTAGTTGTGAGTGTCTACTCATCACCGAACGCTCCCAAGACACTACTAGATTTGGGTATTTGTCGGATCGAATGTAGGTCTGGAGGGAGGGTGATTATACTACATGACCAAATAAAAATCTAGCCTTTTCCCAATTTGAAGGCTTGGTAGATTTTAGCAACTTAGCACAAGTCAAGCAAGCAGCCTATGCATGCAATTCTAAGAGTGTAGCAGCGGAAAGTAAAACATTGCATATGAAGGTAAAGGGAAGGGTTTAGAGAAGGCAAACGTAATGTAGACAGGGAGATTTTTGGCGTGGTTCCGATAGGTTGTGCTATTGTACATCCACGTTGATGGAGACTTCAACCCACGAAGGGTAACGGTTGCGCGAGTCCACGGAGGGCTCCACCCACGAAGGGTCCACGAAGAAGCAACCTTTTCTATCCCACCATGGCCATTGCCCACAAAGGACTTGCCTCACTTGGGTAGATCTTCACGAAGCAGGCGATCTCCTTGCCCTTACAAACTCCTTGGTTCAACTCCACAATCTTGATGGAGGCTCCCAAGTGACACCTAAGCAATCTAGGAGACACCACACTCCAAAAGGTAACAGATGGTGTATTGATGATGAAATCCTTGCTCTTGTGCTTCAAATGACAGTCTCCCCAACACTAAACTATCTCTCACAGATTTGGCTAGGGTGGAAAGATGATTTGAGTGGAAAGTAACTTGGTGAAGGCTAGAGTTCAAGATTCTTGTGGTTGGTGTTGGTGTCAAAACCGGCGGATGTCGGGTAGGGGGACCCGATCTTTGCGTCTTAGGCTGATGGTAACAGGAAGCAAGGGACACAATGTTTACCCAGGTTTGGGCCCTCTCAATGGAGGTAAAACCCTACTTCATGCTTGATTGATATTGATGATATGAGTAGTACAAGAGTAGATCTACCACGAGATCGTAGAGGCTAAACCCTAAAAGCTAGCCTATGATGGTTATGATTGTGATCATGATCGGCCTTCTAAGGACCAACCTCTCCGGTTTATAATATCCGGATCCCCAAGCTTGTCTTCCACGCAAAGGAGAGTCCCATCCGGACACGGGACAGAGTCTTGAGTCTTGTATCTTCACGCTCCCATAGTCCGGACGAAGCATATAGTCCGGCTTTCCGGATACCCCCTAATCTAGGACTCCCTTAGTAGCCCCTGAACCAGGCTTCAATGACGATGAGTCCGGTGCGCAGTCTTGTCTTCGGCATTGCAAGGCGGGTTCCATCTCCGAATACTCCAAAGTAACTATCGAACACTTAGACCATGTCCGGATCTGCAAAATGATCTTCACATACCATAGTAGGGAGCATAGCATAAATCTGCTCCATTGGCAATCTTCGTACTCCGTGCTCTTGCATCGCGGCCCGGCCCAGCACGAACCGGTGTTTCTTGGCCCACCTCGACTCGCATTGCGAGGCGGTTTTATTGGCACGCCCTGCCAAAGTTGAGATCGTGTTCCTCGTATTACGGGATCTTCCATCAATACGGGCGTGCGCCACCCCATGACGACTGTTGGTATGACTCCGTGTTTTTAGATAAGTCTCGAGCAGTCATGCTGAGGACTCTTGATATTCACCCCCTTTATAAAGGGGCCGAGGCCTACACCTCTTTTCCACCACCCTTGCGCCCCTTCGCATCTCGAGCCTTAACACCTGAGACTCAAACTCTGTCGGTGTACTAAAGTAGGGGTACCTTAGTACCCCGAACTTGTGCACGGGCAGTCGCAGCACCCCGCGGCAAGGCTTGCCGGGCGCCCGCCAAGACCCACCACCATCCCCTATTACTGCCATTCAAGAGCAAAGTGCTAACCAAGAAAACGAAGGCCCCGGCAAGAGGAGCTTGCCGGGAAGGCCTACCAAGGCATCGCCAGAAGACTTGCCGCGACGCTCGCTGTCCCGGCAGCAGTTCGGACAGCCGCAAGCTTGCCGGCGCAACAAGAAAAGGGTCACAAGGCACTTGCCGCGCAAGGCTGCCACCCAAATTCCAGCGCCCAACGACGTGTCATCACAAGGCCATCCCATAGGCACGGGCGGGCACTACGCAGCCATGCGGGCGCAGGTGGCAAACGGAGTCGACAGAGACGCCATCGCGGCAACCGGTGGCTCACTTAACGGTCACTCCTTCAAGACCGCTAGCGACCGGACGCATTAAATGCCCTTGTCCCCCGCCGCCGAGTTAGGTAGGGACATCGCTGGTCACCGCTGTACCAACCTGCGTTTTTACCTTTCTACCCCTCTTCTTACGCTGCCACCGCTGGTGCCCCTTCGTGACTATAAAAGGGAGGCCCATGCGCGACGAGAAGGGGTTCGGTCCATTCGACACCCACAACACTACCATATGCTCGCATGCCCGAGCAAGATCAAATACAATCACAAAAGCAGCAAAGAGGGGTTTTATCTCCCGAGAGCCCCGGTTGGGTAAAATTGCCTGCCTCCCCTGCTGGCCGACTCGACCGCTCACAAGACGCCCGCTTCCCTTGCCGGACTAGAAGGGGCCCCAGGCCCCATAGGTGTTCGAGGCCACAGAGATACGCACGCCCCGACATCTTTGGCGCGCCAAGTAGGGGGGCGTCGAGATCGTGAGCATCTGATCCGGTCTCCGCGCGTGCTGCATTAACGCCTTCATTAACATGCCACCGAAGAAGAAGCCTTCGGAGGTGGCCGCTCCGTCTACATCGATTCCGCCACCACCGCCGGAGCAAGCGGGCGGTGGAGTCGACATCGGCGAAGCGAGCCGGGCGCCGACGTGGGACTCACATCGCTACCAGTCCAAGAACAAGGCCTCGCAAGCGCCGGGCGCATCGAGCAGACGCCACGCCATTCCTGTGAGGTGCAGGTCGATAACGCCCGGTGCTCCTAGCACCGCTGCTCAAGGCGGAACAAGGCTGCTGGTGGATCGCGGACGCCGAGGCCAGCATGCACGCCCGCATGCCGGCACGAGCGAGGTAGGGTCGCCGGGCGGGTGTTGCGCCCCAATCCGTTGGGAGTCCAAGCACATCCTGTTCTCGCGCCGCCAAGGCCACCACCACCCAAGACAGCAGAGGAAGCGCTGGCCCGAGCCCAGCTGCTTCTGGACTACCCTCGGGCGCTGCACAAGATCGACGACTGGAGGATGACCATATACAGCCTCATCGGCTTCGCCAACGGCGATAAGCCCCGCAGCCGAAGCGCATCAAGGCCCCGGCAAGGCGCCAGGTGCAAACTAACGCCGATAAGACCATTTAAAAGCACTCTGCACTCCCAACCCGAGGGCTAAGATCGCCACCGCTGACCAACCCCGACGCCGACTTCCACTGCTGCCGACCCGCGAACTCGCTGGCGATCAACACCACGCCCTCCAAGAACGGCAACACGAAGACGCCCGCGACTCAAGATCGAAGGCCGAGAGAAGCGCGACGTTAACTGACACGCAAGGCTGGCCCACTGGCCGACGCAGCACGCACCGAGAACTGTGCGATTTGTCAGACGCTGCAGGTTATCCCGTGATTCACCATGAAGGCGCGGCAAGTCCAAAGGGCCCAAAACCAAGAACTTCGCCGACGCGTCGAGAAGTATGATGGCAGGATACATCCTCGAGTTCCTTAGCATCTACACCATTGCAAAGGCAGGCTGCCGGAGGGCGCGACGAGAAGATCTCGCCAACTACATCCCGCGTACTCAAGCCCAACGCTAGATCTTGGCTCATGCACTTGCCGGACGGCTCCATCTCTTCATGGGCGGATCAGGTCATCAGTTTGTCGGCGCTTTACGGGCGGCCACAAACCCCATGGCCAGTGAAAGCGATCCCATTTGCTTGTCCGTATGAGGAGAGTGTCGGTGTATTAAAGTAGGGGGCACCTCAAGACTTTAACTTGTGCACGGAGCTCAGCGCTGAGAGATCGAACTCGTACCTCTCGCACGACGACGTGGTGGAGGGTGGCTCCTCCCGCGCTTGCCGAGGGCTACGGCAGGTCAGCGGCGGCCCGAAGACCTCACCGTTGCCGGAGCGTTCGATCCGCCTGCGGCGGCGCCGCCACGGTAGAACGTGGTCCCACGGTGCCGCTGGCTGGCGGGCGGCTCGTTCTCCGCCACCACCGACCGACGACGGCGCTTTCGACGGAATTGGGCTGCGCCTGGTTTCGTCAGAAGGGCGCTCAAGACGGTTGCCATCAAGGCCGCGGATTCCGCCGCCCCGGCTCGACCTTCCTTCGCTTTCGCTTTTTAGCGCTTCCGGCGGGAAGGTTTACGCTGGCGGGCGATGTGCTCGCCAACAGAACTGAACTCGCCAGCACCAAGCGCGGCTGCGGCGCTTTCGCCCGGCTTAGCAATATATGCTAGCTCTTCGCAGCGGTGGCGCTGGTGAGGAGTTTCGCTCATCGGAGTTGATCGCCGCCCGGCTGTTGTCAAAAATTGCTGCACGACCCGCAGCAGTGCTCTATCCAGTTCAGATTTATCCCATGCGAATCACACTGCATCATCGCTACAGATGCGATCGCTACCGAATTGTTGCACAAAGGACGACACACCGCGCTAACCGGAACCACTCGATGATTGGGATCATGCTTGAACATTTCTCAACATCGCTACCGAGCTCCATGACCGCGGAAGTTGAAGTTGAGGCCTGGGCACAGCTCATGAAATCTGCCGGGCCGCTGAACTGCCAGCAGCCGCCTCAGCAGAGGGGCGACACGGGCGACGGAGGAACTGCGCCAACCGCCTGTAGGAGCCCGCATGCCTCGAGCCGAGGATTCGGGTGGTGGCGACGACAGCTTGGCGCCGTCCCGCGACAGAGGCCTCAGCAAGGCTGCCAAGACCACCCGAAGTCTTATGAGCTCGGTGAACGACGGGCGGGTTGTCGCCACAGATCCAACACCACTCCGCCTCCACTCGCCCCACTTGCTGCGGAGTTCGCCTGACAAGTACACCTCCTTCATACCCATCCGGAGGTCCAGCGATTCCACGCCAGCCGCCCCTTTTTCAGCCCGAGGGGAGAAGTAATGACGGAAGAGGGCCACATTGGGGAGGATGCCAACGGTTCTCACAGAGATGAGCTAAAACCGCCATTGTCGAACGGCGCTGGGGTGAAGTCAATGATGAGATCAGAGGTGTTCATGATATCACAAAAGAAATCGGAAAAAGGTGGGTAGAGCCCGCAGAGAAGAACACAGGAAGAAGTAGTACTTCGGGCACTTTTTCGATTTGGAGGCCTGCTGAAATCACCGGGCGGCGCGGATGTGCACGCGCTTCCGCCGACTGTAAAGGTAAAACTCCGCCCGCAATGCCTCCGGAGTAAGCTCGGGGAAAGAGCACTCGCTTCCTCGCAGATACCGAGCTCCATCGCCGTCTGATTAGGCCTTCAAGAGTTTTCACGGCCTTCGTAGCCTTCTCGGTTTTCGGAGCCATGACGGGGAGGCGAAGGCGACGACGGCGACGGGCGGCGGAGCGCTGTTTTCTCTCGATTCGGGAGACGAGGGGGAACAACGGAGCTGGAGGAAGGAGTCATGAGTGGCGGAAGTGGGGAACGCCCCGTCCCTCGCTTATAAACAGGAGATGCGAGCATTACGCATTTCCTGAATTAAGTATTGACCCACGCCTCCCACGACGCCGCAATCGACGCGTGCCGCCTGCAGGAGAGCGCTGGGTGCGGAGCCCTGTTGTGCGGAACCTGGCCACGCAGTGCCTGCAGATCGCCTTGGGCCCGGGCCAACAACGCCGCACCATGTATGGCCCAGCCCGGCTCCTCGCAGCTGTATTAAAGTAGGGGGCACCTCAAGATTTCGAACTTGTGCACGGCAGTCATAGCACCCGCTGCAAGGCTTGCCCGACGTCCGGCGAGGCTCCCCACCACCCTTATCACTGCCATTCAAGAACAAAGTACCA
>JAHHZJ010002017.1:0-103498 GCA_021437245.1 Aegilops speltoides
ATCCATCTCGGTGCCACCGAAGTTTACAACTCGGTCCCACCGACAACTAAGGGGTATATATACTCCGAGGGCAGCGCGTTGATTCCTACTTCAAACGCCTCGCCCCAAACCCCTTCTTTGCCGTCGCCGTGGTCTCGGATCGTCTCCGTAAATGCGCTGCGCCCTCGCGCGAGTCTCCGTCGCCGTCAGCGGACATTCTCTCCGCGCCGTTGCGCCAGAGAGAACTCCACCAAGTTAGGGTGAGTTTGATCCCTCTCGTGCTCCATCTCCGATTCAATGCGATTGGTTTGCCTAGCATCTTGCCACGTTTGAGATCTTCCTTAACACAGATTAGTTCGTTAGAGCGAAATTGAGTAAAAGTTTTAGGGTTAGGTTTCCGCGAATACATCTCGGTGAGACCGATTTACATTCTCGGAATGACCGATTTGGCCTCTGGCGTTAGCTGCACCTTCGGTCCAACCGAGTTGTGCAAATCGGTGCGACGAAATGAGGATTTAGTGAAACCCTAGTGTTTTCGGCAGGACCGAAACCCGCCGGTCCCACGAAAGTGGTGTGAATATACTGTTTGAACACTTGGATTCACGAATTTTAAACTCGATGCGACGAAATGCATTACTCGTGAAAACCTAAAACTGAAATTTGAACTCATTTTTTGCAAAATCTTCTGCAGTTTGTGATAACTCTTCTCTTTGCCTATACCTAATCTATTCACAGGTTGTCGGCCATATCGGATGCGGTGACAGCCGAACAGGTCCGAATCACCAATTGCTGATATTCGAGGCGGGCACTAGTCCCGAGGCCGGCAGCTTTTCAGATGATGGTGAGAGAGCACACCAAGTGGTTTGCCTCCTGCAGCCACAGGGCGAAGAAGAAGAGAATTCGATGAAGAAGATTCGATTTCATTCTCGAGGAAGAGATCTCCTCCAAGTCAAAGAGGAAAGTTGTTGTCAAAGAGCATCAAGGGCAGCAAACCAAGAAAGGCACCAGTAAAGTGAAGAAGTCCACTGTTGCCAAGAAGCTAAGTATGGAAGAGGAAACTTCGAGCAAAGTAAAGAAAACTTCCAAGAGGAAGAGGATTGTGCATGATGAAGCAGCGAGAGGAAGATGAGGATGAGGAAGCACCCAGCCTCCTCCTCGAAGTCTAAGTTCATGGGTGATGCCATCGAGGCAGGAGCACCTTCAAAGTCTAAGCCATCTGCTCCAGTCAAGGCAGCTCAAGCCAAGCTCTTTGCCAAGCCCAAGAAGACCTATCGGGAACATTCCAGCTTGAGAGAAGAAGAAAGATAATGTGCCACCGGTGAGTCGGATGATGAGGCACTGTATTCTGAAACTTCGTCGAAACTGCCAATTCACAATGATGCTCATCCTCGAGTGAGAACATGAAGGAAAGAAAGGATAGAGGTCTCAGGCTATGGAGACAAGCTGATCCATATCTTTGTGAGGAGAAGGACTGTTGTTGATCCAAGATTCCACACCGAGAGCAGCAGGACTTCTATGAGGCGTGCTAATGGACAAGAAGCCCATAGTTGCGAGATACTAGATATGTTGATTGGGCATACATTGAAAGATGAAGAGCACAAAGACTTCTTTCCACATGTGCATGAGAGCTTCCTTGCATGTGGTGTTGCAGATTTTGTTGGTCGGTGATGATTGGAATGATGAGATGATCATGCAATTCTATGCCACAGACTCATTTCTATCCGGATGGAAAGATCACATGGATGACTGAAGGCCAAAGATTCTCTTCAACTGTTGAAGAATGGGCAGCACTGCTGAATGCTCCAGTGCAGAGAGAGGATGATGTTGATGTCTATGGTATTCCCAAGAAGAACCATGAGTCTATGAAGAATATGTACAATGAGGTACCAGCTAAGGATGTGGAAATCTGGAAGCTCGGCTCAGTGTATCATCTCCAGGCAGGTCTACCTACCACAAACACCATTCTGAGGCATACCTTGATGCCCAAGTCTGGAGATCATCGCATGATCAGAGGGTATTCTATCAACATGCTGCATATACTTGATCAGAAGGCACCTTTCAAGGTGATGGACCTGATAGTTGAGACTATCAAGAGGACTGCAGCAGACCAGAAGAGGTCGTGTGGATTTGCCCTGCACATTCAGATGCTTATCAATGCCAAGTTTGGCACGGGCACCTACTTGTTGGATAGACCACATTTGCCATTGCAGCTTTGAGCATGAGGACAATGAAGTTGTGATGGATGAAGAGGACCCAACGTCGATTGAAGGTCAAGCTAAGAGTGAAGCTGCCAAGAAAGTCAAAAGCTGAGAAGGAAAGCAGAAGCAGCAGCAGCTAAACCCAAGAGTGTTGGAGAGCAGCTCCTTGAAGCTACCGGAGGATTGAACAACGCCTGCCAGCATTATGCAGTCTCGGAGAGTCTTGAGAGGATTGTTGAAGACAAGATCCATGCTCGGATGTGAAGGTGATGAAGTGCAAGTCACTTGTCAACAAGCTTGAGGCGGAATATCGAGGAAGCAAAGAGGAGAAGGAAGAGCTCATCGTGAGATGCAGGATGACCTAGTCCGGGATGAATATGAACAGCCTGCTCCGGTTCCCACCGGACCCGATCAGATTGCTATTCCAAATGATAGACACGGGACTACAGCCTCGGCACCTCCACAGCTCCATCGGTTCAGCTCCGGCTCCGGTGTCCACTCCTCCAGCTCCACGGACATCGGTGAAGTCTTCACGATGCTGCCATCTCAACTCCATCAACCCGAGAAAGGAGCCGCCAGCAGAGTCCCCAAAGTGGCGCTTAGCTCTATGCCTTTTCGAACTTTTGGTAACTTGTTGCCAAAGGGGAGAAATTGTATAGATCATAGGACTTCGAGAGAGAGTGCTTTGTCTTTGCGCTTTTGCTCTTTCGTTCATTTGCGGTCTTTTTGAGATACTTTTGAGTTTTTGAGACATTCCGTGTGTTTGATACTCGTTTGTTCTACCTTAATGAGTGCTTGGTCGTACTATGCCTTAATGTGTGCTTAATGCTTATCATATGCTATTCATATCTTGTATGACCATTTACTCATGTCTTGGTGATTGGGTGCATGCTATTCATTCTTATCATTTTGTGCGCTCCACCAAGATGTATGTGACATGGAAGAGTGACCCATGATCCTAATCGATTGTGCATTTGCATTCAAACGCAAATCTTAAATAATGCACAAATTTAGGGGGAGCTCTTGCTTATCACATACTTCTCAAAGCGACGATATTATTCATTGATTATATCATTTGTCGAAGCTTTGATCTATATGTTGTCATCAATTACCAAAAAGGGGGAGATTGAAAGTGCAACTAATCCCCGGGTGGTTTTGGTAATTAATAACAACATATATATCATTGAACTAATAGTTTCTTGAGAATCATTTCAGAAAGTTCGATTGATATGGGTATGGCAATGATTGAAGATGTGGACCCCTCAAAATACTAAGGCAAGCATTGGCAAAAGCTCAAGACTCCATTTTTGGTTTAGTGATCCAAGATCACATTGAGTCTATAGGAAAGCCAATACTATTAAAAGGGGATGAGGTTATGTTAATAATCTGGTTGCTCAAAGTGCTTAGTGATACATCTCCCAAACCACCAGCAATCTTTCACTCCAATATACACTCATAAGTAATCTTGGTCCCACCGATTTCCTAAACTCAGTCACACCGAGATGAACCACCTCAGCCATAAAGCCAAACCCTAGAAATTTCGGATTTTCCGATTCTGAACTCAGTCTCACCGAAACTAGTGTTGCCAAGCTTCTGTAACCTTCTGTCATCAAATCGGTGTCACCGAGATGATGAAGTCGGTCCCACCGAGATTGGCAAACCCTAGTCTTTGGAAGAATCGGACTCACCGAGATTGTATTTTCGGTCCCACCAAAAATCCCAACGTTCACATGATTTGAACTTTCGGTCTCACCGAGTTGTCAACTTCGGTCTGACCGAGATTGGTCAAATGTGTGTAACGGTTGGATTTTGTGTGGAGGCTATAAATACCCTCCACCCCTCTTCATTCGTGGAGAGAGCCATCGAAAGAACTACCACTCCTACCTTACATTTCGAGAAGAAAACTACCTACCCTTGTGTTGAGATCAAGTTGCTCCACTCCCACCATATGAAGCTTGATCTCTAGCCTTCCCAAGTTGCTTTCCACTCAATCCTTTCTTCCACCACAGCCAAATCGGTGAGGAGAGTTGAGTGTTGGGGAGATTATCATTTGAAGCACAAGAGCAAGGAGTTCATCATCATCAACACCATCTATTACCTTTTGGAGGGTGGTGCCTCCTAGATTGGTTAGGTGTCGCTTGGGAGCCTCCGTCGAGATGTGGAGTTGAACCAAGAAGTTTGTAAGGGCAAGGAGATCGCCTACTTCGTGAAGATCTACCCCGAGTAAGGCTAGTCCTCCGTGGGCGTAGGCCATGATGGCATAGACAAGGTTGCTTCTTCGTGGACCCTTCGTGGGTGGAGCCCTCCGTGGACTCTCGCAGCCGTTACCCTCCGTGGGTTGATGTCTCCATCAACGTGGATTGACGATAGCACCACCTATCGGAACCACGAGAAAAATCTTCATGTCTCCAAATTGCGTTTGCTCTTCTCCACCCCTCTTTACTACATGTGCAATTTACTTTCCGCTGCCAATACTCTAGAATTGCATGTGTAGGGTGATACTTGACTTGATCATCGTCGTGAATCTGCCAAAAACTTGTCTTTATCAAAAGGCTGAATTTTTATATTGTCAAGTAGTCTAATCACCCCCCCCCTCTAGACATAATTTCGACCCTACATTAGTGCACGGTTAAGCCGGGGTCGTCACAAGTTGGTATCAGAGCCGACTGCCTGTAGGAACCCCCTTTCCAACTCCTTGGTCGAAGTTGAGTCTAGAGGTCAAAGAAAATGTTTTACTAACTTGGCTGTGTGGCTTATGGCCCCACGTCGCCACTTGGGTGGTATAGCTCCTTTTATTCCTCGTCTATACTCTGGGACTCTTATCTCTCGTCTATTTGGGTTAAGTTTTACTAACACCATTAGGTTCTCGTTTTCACATCTACCCGTAGAGCTGGATATCAGTGCGGTTCCTTATCATTGATCTGATTAGTCTGATAATCATTCCTTTCCATTTGTTTGTTTAACCTTTCCTACCAAGTTCTGTTTAATTATCATCAGGACTTGACAAGTCTGAATCTTCTTCTTTCAGATGGATCATTTGTTTCCACTTGCCTTGGGAGACTCAACTTATGCCGCTTTTGGGCTCGAGATGCCCCACAGGTTTCGGCCATTCAGTCGCTCTCGATCGGTGGGCTACCGCTGGTACCCCGAGTATATGGTCTACGAGGAGTATCGGGAGTTCAACCAAGAGCAGTATTATGCTGATGTCCGTATCTATGACCGGCAGGATGACTCACGCACTGAGCTGTACCGCTTTCGCGGTAGCGGCGTGACGGTTGCGATGGCAGTCCATGATGCAGCCTACGCTGCTGTCGTACGCCTCCGAGGAGAGCACAGAGATAGCTTGGATGCCTCTGAGTTTCGGTACATTCCGTATGCACCTGCTGGAGATGAGACTGGATACTACTCAGCTATTTTTGCCCCGTACGAGAGTCGACAATATGACCCGCAGGTTCTGATTCAGCACACTCAGGCACTGGATCATACTGCTTGGGCCCTGGCAGTTGAGTTGTCCATCACTCGGACAGTTCTCTACCAGACGTTGACGCAGTTGCTACCGGCTGTCCAAGCAGGGACACTTCCTCGGTCTATCCTTTGCCCGCGCAGGATCAACACAGCTCCAGGTGTCGAGTGGCCTGCCGTTGGAGGTTACACGCCAGTTCATGGACCTCTGATTCCCGTCCGAGACCGGGTTCTGCATCAGAGTGCACATGGAGCTCAGGATCCTTCTGCGATCGAGATCCGCCGTCCGCACTTGCAGCTACCCCGTTTCAGTTCCTTTCTCCGACGTTGATGTGGCCTTTGCTATGTCTCGTTGTGTACTTCCTTACCGCGGTCTGCGCGCCGCCTAGCATGTCTAGTTTTCGATTTTGCGCCATTATGCTGCTGTCGGAGTAATGGGCCATGGGTAGGCTGACCCAGGACCCAAGATCTTTCAAGACATCGGGGCAGGCCGTGCCCCTCGGGCGAGTCCCGGTGGCGACCTTCGAGAAGGCCGAGTCAATGGCGACCTTCAAGAAGGCGAGTCAAGCAGCGACCGAGAAGGCCGAGTCGGTGGCGACCGAGAAGGCCGAGTCCGTGGGCGACCGAGAAGGCCGAGTCGGTGGCGACCTTGAAGAAGCGAGCCCTCGAGATGGCGACTCTGGAGCAAGCCGACTCCGGCTGCGACCTCTCAAGGCCGACTATGAGAGTCGGCCCGCGACTATCACGTGGACCCGATGCGAGTGCGGCCCGTCGTGGCTGTCCCCTCGAACCCACGGGAAGAAGGCATGGCTCTGTGAGCTGCGTCACGGAGATCTCCGGTGAGGCGGCGCTGTGCCATGCCTCCCTGACCTCAGCCACGAGGCTGCGAGGCCTTGTGCCTGATGGCGGCGAAATGCGGCCCGAGATCGCCCGGGCCCCGTCGGTGAGATAGCGGAAGGCGGCGGAGAGTCCAAGCGGCCCTACGAGTCGGCCGCCTCCGGCCGCCGACCCCCAAGCCATAAACCAGATTGGGCGGGGAGTGGCGGCGGTGATCACGGCAGGCGGCGGCCTTTGTTCCCACGACCCCATGACCAAGCTGCGTCATCAAGAGCGCTGCAGTGTTACGCACATCATGAGACCCGCCCGGTCGGCGGAGCCCGAGCCGGCGGGAAGATGGCTGCAGAGAGGCGACGGCAGGGGGCCCACGATCTGATTACCATTACCCCGGGGTAGGCCTATCTCGGCCCCAGGGCACCCATGCAAAGGTTCGGCTGATAGGTTTTAGACACATAAGCGAGGAAAGAGCTAGCCTTGCTCCTCCTGCCTCCACACAGCTCAAGGAGCACCATTGTACTATCATCCCATAGTGATCATGCGGAGACCCATGAGCAGCGATGGGGTGTTATCTCCTCGGAGAGCCCCGAAGCTGAGTAAGATTAGCGGCGTGCATGCCGCCGCCTCATCCGTTTCGAGCACCGGCGACGTTCTACTCGCCCCCCACCATGATAAGCCACCCGTTGGCATATATCGCACCCAACCCCGACATTTGGCGCCCACCGTGGGGGCGAGGTGCACCGTCGTCCGGAGATCTTACGGGCGGGAACCCTCTTCCTCCTGGCGGCGCAGCCAGCCCGGCTCGCCAGATGGAGTCTACATCGACCCGCTGTGCGGCGCCGAAGCCGCCTGCGCAGCGAGCGGCCTCGCCGAACTCATCGGCGAGGTGCGCCTCTCCAACGAACCCGTGCCGAGCGCAGGCGCGGGTGGCCCCGAGAACCTTCTCGCGGGCCTCCTCGACCAACTTCAAGTCGCGCGGCCCGGGCCGCCCGTGAGACTTGGAGTCCGTAAACTCCTCGACCCGATGCTGGTCGACTCGGCGCCGTGTCGCTTGATACCTTCCCACCAGCGTGGTGGTTTCTGACGAGCGCTTCCGTGAGGAGAGAAGCGGGAAGCGCCGTCACGAAGGTGCTCGTCGCCGGCCACGGCGAGCACTCCGTGAAAACGCCGAGACCCGCTACTGCGCCCTGCAGAACCTATCGCGCCCCTCCCAGAGGGCAGCGGCGCGAAAATCTTTGGAAAAACGCCGCCTTGAATCATTGAAGGTGCCAGAAGTTAGCAAGCATGAGGCGCTTGTCCGAAGCATACCCAGCGAGATGGACCGTCTTTGTGCGGCTCGCCGGCTCCGACCGGGCGAGCCGTCTTGGAGTGGTCAAGCGGCGCGGCCGCCATCGCCGATCTGTTGGGCGAAAGCGCCTCGTGTCGCCACCCCTGCGGAGAACATCGCGCGCCCTAAGCGGCGACCAGAAAACTAAGGAACCTCGGCGGCAGCGCCGTGTAATGACGCGAGGCGAGTCCAACAGCTCCTCGGCGGTAGCTGCGCCAAAAGCAGCGGCGGCGGCGCCAACATGCAGCAACAGCAGAATGACGACTTACCCCTCGCCGAGATCAAGGCGACCTCCGGACGCCGGTGGCGGAGTCCATGGGAGGAGAAGAAGGAGCGGCTGCGAGCCACAGCCGGACTCGCATCTCCATCGGCGCGACCAAGATGGCCGCCCGAGGCGATGGAGCGGCGAGATGATTATCTGCCTCCCGCCCGAAGAGAACGGCGAGTCTCCGCCGCTGTTGAGCATCCGACTCTCGGAGATCGCCTCGGCCGGCGAGAGAGTCGTGAAAACGATGCCCGCCACGGATCGACCGACTCCACAGATCCTGGCGTTAGAAGAAGAAGGCGAGCTGGGTCCGCCTTGCTTTGGGCCCGCGCGTAAAGCGAGCCTTTCCCTAAGGGTTCACGCTCCTCGAGACACGCCCAAAGTACACCGGCTCCGTGAAGCCGGAGGGGCTGGCCGATAGACTACTCCTGGCCGTCGACGCCATAGCGGCAACAAGCGAAATCGCCGTAAAGTATGTTCCCCTCATGCTCGAGGGCACGGCCGGACATGGCTGAACAACCTGAAGCCCCGCAGCATCAACAGCTGGAGTCGACTTCACGAAGCCTTCATTCGCCTTCACCAAAGCGTATAAGCGACCTCCCAAGCGCGCCGGCTCTTCTTGTGCGTGCAAGGCCCGAAAGAATCGACGGCGATTATCTCACGCAGCGGGTAGGAGCTCGAAACTCCTGCGAGGTGTGCGAGGTGCAAGCCATTGAGTACTTTTACGGCCGGTGCGAGGGCACCCTCCTCAAGCACAAGCTCCTGCGGCGAGCGAAACCCTCGATTTAACTGCTAATCATAGCGGACAAATGCACGCCACGGCCGACTCCTCTATGAAGGCGGAGATCCAAGTCAACGCGGCCGGCAAGGTGACTCCCAGGCTCCCGAGCGCCCGTTTGGAGGCGCCAGGCCGGCGGCAGCAACGGAAGCGACAACAAGCGCCAAGCCCCCAGCCGACTACCAATAGTCGGCGGGTCGTAACGATGAAGATCGGCAGCCGGAGGGCAGCCTCGGCCAAGCGGCGAATAGCGGCAAGCCCAACCTGGTTGCGGCTTTCTCTTATGAGCGAACTCTGGATGGTCCTTGCAAGTTTCACAGCCGGCCGCGAAGCCATCAAACCATACCACCGAAGTGCCTTTGGCTCGTCCGGATCGCCAAGGAGGCGGCCTCGCCCCTCCGCCACTGCGGGGACGCCGCCGCCTCTGCCGCCTCCGCAGCCAGCGGCTCGGCCCGATCGGCGCGATCCAAGACGAGTTCCCGGAAGAGCACGGAGCATCGTAGTGTTCACCGGTCTGGCGAGATGATCGGTAGCGGCGCCAACAGCAACAGAAAAGTCAGCGATGATGGCGCAAGCCCCGAGTTCATGCATTGGTCAGAAGCCTATCAGCTGGAGTCGGGCAGATCACCCAGAGGTGATGCCGAGTTCGGGCTCTTACGCCTTGGTTCTCGAGCAACCTTGGCCACTGACAAGCGGGCCGCCCGTTTCTCGCGGGTCTTGATAGACGGAGGCAGCAGCACAAACATCCTGTACAAGGATACCATGGGGCTTCGGAATCAGCGGAGGCAGCTGCGAGCAGCCGCACCATGTTCCATGGGATTGTACCGGCCTCTCCTGATGGCGATTGGCAAGATCCTCGATAGAGCGTCCTCTTCGGAGACAAACATCACTTCCGCCGAGCCGATCTGGTTCGAGGTGGTGGATGGAGAGCCGTACCACGCGGCTGCTAGGTCGGCCTGCTGCTGGCCAAATTCATGGCGGTTCCCACTCGCCTACCTCAAGATGAAGATGCCGACCTCAAGGGATCGACCGTTGCAGCGACTACAAGAAGTAAATCCGCTGTGCCGAAAGCGATCGGCTGGCGAGTCTTTGGTGATCGCAGCCGAGAAGCGGCTCCTAGATCGCGTCTTGGCGATGGCTGCGAAGCAGACCGAGGTCGCCGACCCCAAGGAGTCGGGCGGAAGGATCATTCAAGCGGCTAAAGAAACCAGAAGATACCCTTGGACTGGAGCACCCATAGAAGTGCGCTGTCATGGGCACCGGCCTCGACAGCAAATAGGAAGGCGAGCTCGTCGATTTCCTCCGTGAGAATCGGGACATCTTCGCGTGGTCCCCCAAGGACATGCCAGGTGTACCGACGGAATTCGCCGAGCACAAGCTACATGTCAGGCCAGATGTGAAGCGGTCGGGCAGCCCTTGCGGCCTTTGTCGAGAAGAAGAGAAGAGTAGTGGGAGAAGAGATGGCCGGCTCACGGCAGCCGGCTTCATCATGGAGGTGTGTTTTCCGGAGTGGTTGGCTAACCCGTTCTAGTCTTTGAAGAAGAACAAGCGATGGCGGATGTGCATCGACTACACCAGCCTCAACAAAGCCTGCCGAAGGACCCGTTTGCTCTGCCAAGATTGATCGGTGATAGACTCCACGGCGGACGCGAGCTGTTGAGCTTCTTGGATGCATACTCGAGGATATCACGGATCAAGCTGAATCCGCGAGACGGTGAAGACCGCATTCATCACGCCGTTTGGAGCCTTACGCTGCAGCGATGGCGTTGGCGAGGAATGCGGCGCCACCTTTCAGCGTTGCATGCGAAATGCCTCCTCAAGCAACTCGGCAGGAATGCCCATGTTTATGTGGATGATGTGGTGGTAAAGACGGAGAAGCATGGGACGCTGCTGCAGGATCTTAAAGCGACCTTTGAGAATCTGCGCCAATTCCAGATCAAGCTCAATCCAGAGAAATGCATGTTCGGAGTCCCAGCCGGCCAACTCCTTGGTTTTCTGGTCTCCGAACGCGGAATAGAATGTAACCCTGTGAAGATCAAGGCCATAGAGAGGATGGAGGTACCCAGCCGACTGTTGGATGTGCAAAAGTTCACCGGCTGCTTGGCTTCAATAAGTCGATTCATCGATCAAATTGGGC
The DNA here is from genome assembly GCA_021437245.1 of Aegilops speltoides. Lineage (NCBI taxonomy): Eukaryota > Viridiplantae > Streptophyta > Magnoliopsida > Poales > Poaceae > Aegilops > Aegilops speltoides. The sequence goes on from JAHHZJ010002017.1 coordinate 10,981, forward strand.
GAAAGCTCTGCCATTGTATCAAGCGATGAAGAAGACCACTTTTTTCGAGTGGAACCACAAAGGCAGATGAGGCATTTCTCCAAGCGAAGAAGATCTTGGCGACTCCCCTGTGTTGGCGGCTCCGACTCCCAAAAGCCCATGCTCTTGTACATCGCCGCCACCAGCCGGATAGTCAAGACATTATTGTAGTCGGCGCAAGGAGGAAGGCAAGGCGCGCCCGGTCCGAAGACCAGTATACTACCCGAGCGAGTCTTGTCGACCTCCAGCAGAACTACCCTCACTACGGAAGATGTGCTACGGCGTGCATTTCGCCGCCAAGAAGCTGAAGCCCTACTTAAGAACATCCAATCAACGTGGTTTGCACCGCCACTCACCGAGATCATCGAAAGTCGAGATGCTTCGGCCGAGTGGCCAAGTGGGCTATCGATCTAGCTCCCTACGATCCACTACCAACCTCGCACCGCCATCAAGTCGCGCGCTAGCCGACTTCCTCGTCGGCCGGGCGAGACTCAGATTACTTGCCGCTGCGCCCGACTCTACTCATTGGCGACTGCACTTCGACGGCTCCAAGATGCGCTCTGGCCTCGGAGCTGGCGTCGTCCTCACCTCCCCCAAGGGCGACAAGCTCAAATACGTGCTGCAAATCCACTTTGCCGCCTCCAACAACGTCGCCGAATATGAAGCACTCGTCCATGGGCTCCGGCTTGCAAAGGAACTCGGCATTCGCCGGATCCTATGCTATGGCGATTCCGACTTAGTGGTTCAGCAGTCATCCGGCGACTGGGACGCCAAGGACGCAAACATGGCAAGCTACCGCTTCTTGGTGCAGCAACTCAGCGGATATTTTGAAGGATCACGAATTCCTCCACGTACCAAAAGCGACAACGATCAAGCAGATGCTTTGGCGCGAGTCGGCTCCACTCGCCAGCGATACCCTCTGGCGGCGCCCTTGCGCCTCCTCAAGCCGTCTATCAAGCCTTCACGAATCCGACTCCATTTTCGTGCGGCTCCCGAGAGATAGTCGGACCCGACTCAAGACCCCGACAAGCGACCCAAAAGCTACTGTCAGCCGGAGACTGCGCGGTCGGCCGGGGACTCGCCCGATCGGCAGTCTGCGCCCGATCGGCGAGGGGCTGCGCCCGATCGGCCGGGGACTGCGCCCGATCGGCCGGGACTCGCCCGGTCGGCCAGGGACTCGTCGGTCGGCTGGGAGCTGCCCGGTCGGCCCAGAGATTCCCTCAATTCAGCAAGCGGCAAGAGAGTCCAACCCGCCGCCTCGCCCAGCCACCCTTGTCCAAGTCATTTGTGGTGGCGGTTGAAGAGATAGCGGCACCTTCATGGGCACAGCCCATCCTCAAGTTCCTAGTCAACAAGGAGTTGCTGCAGATGAGACTACGGCTCGGCAAGTACAAGCGCCGGCGGCAGCCTACACCATAGTCAACAGAGAATTAGTCAGACGCAGCGTCACTGGTGTCCACCAGCGCTGCGTAGAATCAGAGCAAGGCCAAGCGATCCTCAAGGACATCCATCAGGGCGAGTGTGGTCATCATGCGGCCTCGAGGGCGCTCGTGGCCAAAGCCTTTCGGCACGGTTTCTTTTGGCCGACTGCCCTGGAAGAAGCTAAAGAACTAGTCAAGAAGTGCAAGGGGTGCCAGGTGTTCCGCTCCAAGCCCCTTCAGCCGGCTTCTGCACTAAAGACAATCCCCATCGCCTGGCCCTTCGCAGTTTGGGGCTTGGACATGGTGGGACCTTTCAAGACGGCCCGAGGCGGCCTGACTCATTTGCTCGTCGTAGTGGACAAGTTCACCAAGTGGGTAGAAGCAAAGCCCATCAAGAAATTAAATGGGCCCCAGCAGTGACCTTCATTGCCGACATCACGGTGTGATGCGGCATACCGCATAGCATCATCACAGAACAGCGGCACTAATTTCGCCAAAAGCGCCTTGGCTCGTTTCTGCGCGGACGCAGAGCATCCGACTGGACCTAGCGTCCGTTGCCCATCCGCAGTCAAACGGCTAGGTGGAACGGACCAACGGCCTCATCCTATCCGGCATCAAGCCTCGATTGGTCGAACCACTCGGCGCTTCGGCGGCTGTTTGGTGGAAGAGCTGCTGCCGTCCTCTGGAGTCTGCGCCGACGACCCGAAACAGATCAACGGCTTCACGCCATTCTTCCTCGTCACGGTGCGAAGCCGTCATCAGCGGATATACAATTCGACTCTCCGCGAGTCTCTATGTACACCAAAGAGGAGGCTGAAGAAGCACGCCAAGGCGGCGTCGACCTGCTGGAAGAGGGGCATTGTTGGCTTTTCGATCGGTCCGGCATCTGCCGGTGATCTGCGCCGATACTACAACCGCAAGTCAAGCCAAGATCATTCCAAGAGGCGACCTTGTGCTCCGGCTGATTCGAGAGAACAGCCGCCAGCCTAAGTTGTCGGCGCCTTGGGAAGGTCCCTTCATCATCGACAAGGTGCTAGGAAGCGATGCCTACTACTTGATCGGCCTTCGAAGCCTCGAGCACGCAAGAGGACGACTCGGCAAAAGCAGGCGCCGTGGAGCATAAATCTTCTTGAAGATTTTCAGTTGATCTGATGTATCCGCTACCCCCTTTTTGTATTAAGTACTAAGACTTTCGCCCCGAGGCGAGCTCGGGGACTGCCTTTGATTATCTGTATGATATGGATCTCGCTTCCGAAATGCTTCCTCCTTTTTATCATACTATCTGGCACGGGTCCGACTAGTCGGCCCGGGGACTCGCCGCCTTGCGCTATGAAATGCTCCCTGAGGTCAGACAAGTAATGTGCTGCGCTCAAAGCCGTCTCCTACGGAAAGCCGCAGCTCGCATGAGAATTGTCGATGGCGAAGCGGAAAAATGGCGACACACAAAAGCGGCTAAGGACTTAAGAGCTACATAGCCCAAGCCGGCTCGGTTTCCCCCTCTTGAGCCGACTCACGAGCGATCGGCTCATAGTTTCAACCTTCATCAAGGGCGACCGACTTTGAAAGTCGACTGTCGACCTTCAGCCAAACTTGCTACGGCGTTCTAAGCGACTAAGTACTTGCCCCCTAAAAAAGTAGCGGCGCTTGACTCGTGACGATCCTTGAGCGGCTGCCCGATTAGCAAGCGGCAACCGAAGGAAGGCGGCAAAGGAAAAAAAGTCTAAGAGCCAAAGCAAAGACAGGCTGAAATTTGATAAATATGTACATAAGGCCCTTGGGCGAATACACCCCGCGGGTGGAATTGTTTGAAACTGACAAGTTTTTCAAAGTACAAAAGAGACAGGTAAAGCTGATGCGCTCTAGGGGGCAGCCTCCGGAGCCGGAGGGCCGGAGGCGGCGGCGGCGTCGGACGTCGGGGCAGTCGGCTGGGCGGTCTCGGCTTGGTCGCCTTCAGCGACGGTTGCCTTGTCTTTCCGAGGCTCGTTGCTGGAGGCGCGATCAAGCTGAGGCTGGCCGCCTGCTTCATGTTCTGGCTCCTCCTCACCTCCGTCCTCCGACTCGCCCTCCCCTTCGGTGCTAGAGCCAATCACCTCTGCCGAGTCCTCCTCGTACCCTGGGTGCATCCCGAACCACTCGGGCGGAACCTCCTCGCCGTCGGCGGTCCTTCGGGCACAAAGACACCTGGTGTCCGTGTACTCGGCGATAGCGCGCCAGACGCTTGACGAGGGCGCCTTCCCACCTCTAACTCGGCTGGGCCTCGGCCGAACAGCGGCCAGGCGGTCCAGGTCCAGCCAGTACCACCCCTTGGCGAACTCCGTGGCCCGGCGTGCTCGGCGGCGGTGCCGAGGAACCCTTCCAAGCGAAGCGAGCCGGCGGCGACCTCCGGCCGATCGGCCGTCCGGCTGGCGGTGCGCGAGCCGGCACCTCCGGCCCGCGAAGCGGTAATGACTTGGCGCCCGGACGTTGAAGCGACGCATCAAAGCGGTGGCGTATGGCGGCGAGCCCGATGCTCAAGATCTGCTCGCGTCGGCGATTCGGGGCATTGGCGGCGATCACGCCCTCGCCCTCTGCTCCTCGATCGCCTCGATGGCGGAGGGGCGGCTGCAAGTGACCGGGAAGAAATGCGCCAAAGACAAGGAAAGAAGCAGTCGGAAAAACAGAAGGCAGTTCGGCGCAGAGTCGAAGACCAAAAAAGAAGCGGGGAGTTACCATCGGCGATGTCCTCGAGCGCGTGATGCCCGAGGTCGAGATCGCCTCACGGTCGGTCGGCGGCCCGCTCCATCGCGAACTTCGGCTAGGAGGCCCTCTTCCGCGACTTGGCGTCCTCCTGCGCTTTCGGCAGGTCCTACTGCTTTCGGCCAGCTGCGTCGCCGGAAAGGTCGCGCTCTTGAGCGAACTGTCGCACTCTTCCTCCTTAAGCGCGGCAGGCGGCGTTAGCCTCATCCAGCTGCCCTTGAAGGGCGGCATTGGCGTCTGAAGCCCAAAGAAAGATAAAGCATCGTCAACAAAGAAGGTCGCCGGGGAGATCCGGCCCGACTGCTTTCGTGATCGGCCCGAATCTCGGGACTACAACCAGCAGTAGCGCCAGTAGCGCCCAGAGAAGAAAGAAGGAAAATCGCGGAGAGATCCGGCCCGGCGCTCGGCGGTCGGCGAATCTCGGGGACTACAGCCAGCAGTGCGCCAATACGCGCCCAAGAAGGAAGAATCCGCTCACCTCGACTCTCCGCGGATCGTGTCCGCTCCTCAGCTCCTCAGCGTTGCGGTTGAAGGCGGTAGCGGAGGTTGTGATACTCTGCAAGGCGGCAAAGCAAAGTCAGCCTTCGGAGCTTCGCTAGAGGGAGTTCGAGCCGCCTTTCGATGAGCCGACTCGAACTTCGGGACTACACCCAGTGGGTGCGCTGGCGCGCCCCCACAGAAAAAGACAAGAGACTAAAAAGGAAAAAAACAAAGCATACCCGGACGGAGGCCCGTAGGGCCAGATGCGTCTTGGTGTAGAGTTGGAGGGCGTCGCCTTCGTTACGCAACTTGGACTGAACGTCCGGGAGCGCCTGGTTCAGCGGGCGGTGCGCCTTGCGCACCCAGCGGTGGGTGGCAACGCTGGAAACCGGCATCGAGTTCGCCATGCCGGCAACGTCGATCTCGAGCTTCGCGGTGCGGAGCTCGTCCTCTCGACTCCGCGGCGTGTCGGCACGGGCGACTGGAGAGGTAACTGCGATCGGCGTCGTCGCGATCGGCGGATCCAGCGGGTCCACCGGCTGCTTGCCGTCTTGACCTCGAGACGGAGGCGGCGGAGGTGGCGGAGGCGGCGGGTGTCGAGCCCGGCGTCGCCACCTTCCTCTGCGAAGGTTGGCGGTGCCGACCTCCCGGTCTGCCCCGTGAATTCAGGGGAGGCGGCGCTGACGACAGGGGAGGAACGAGCATCGCCGCGCGGCGACGAACGGCCGCCTCAGCATCCCGTTTGCGCGGCGCGACGCAGGCCACGGCCTCATCCAGGTGCCGCTGGGCGTTGGCGGCCGCCTTCTCGACCTGCGCCTTCTCCAGGCGCTCGGCCTCCTCCTCCGCGCGCTTCTCCTGCGTGTTCCGCGCCGTCGCCTCTCGAAGGTCGGCAGCGGGATCAACCCGCCGCGTGTTGGAGGACGTCGCCCCCGACCCCATGATGGAGGGCACGGCGGCTCTCTCAAGGGAGAGGGGGGCGCTGGAGAAGAAGGAGGGGAGAGTCAGAAAGATTCAAGCAAAGTCAGAAAAGAAACAAAGGGTAAGAGACTTACGAAGAAACAAGTAGCGGCCTCTTCACTTCCTTCCGGAAGCGGTTGGCCTTCGGGGCCGCCTCCTCCCGCTTGGTCGCGGCGGCGGTCCCCCTGGGCTTCTTCGGCCGGCCGCCGAGCGCACTCGGCCCGGCGTGGCGCCTTTTTGCGCCGGCTTGGTTGGAGGGGCCGGCTCTCGGTTGGCGGCGCGGGATGACTTCCGCGTCGATGTCATCCTCGGGCCAATCGGCGAAGGTCGCCGACGGCCTGAGGCCGCCGTCTTCTTCCTGTCCACCGCCTTCGGCGTCGGCCTCCAGCGCCGCGGCCCCCAAGTCGGGGTCGTCGATGTCGCTGACCTCGCGGTCAGGGACGTACTCACGCTGACTCTCTCGGGCACCGCAGCTGGCGCCGTGAGGGATTCTGCTCAAGAATACCAACAAGATCGAGCTTCGAAGTCGAGATACAAGCAAGATCGAAATCTGACGGAAACAACTTACCCTTTGGCGGAGGGTTGTCGCGATCGGCTCCTTGCCCGAACTGCCACTCGTCGGTGAACTTGCGATTAGGCGATGAGGTTCACCATGTTCGCCACTTCTCCGCGGCATGTCTTTGGTGCACAACCGGCTTGGATCGTGCGGCCGCTCATCTCGGCAGATGAGGTGGGGCGGCCTTGGCGGGAGAACTGGCGCGCCACGGCGGCGAGGAGATCGGCGGCGACGAGCCCCTCCATTGCGTCATGACTTGGAGGCGCGCCGCGGCGCCCGACTGAGGGAAGCGGCGACCGACCGATGGGACCAGCTAGGTGGCGGCCGGTCAGCGGCTCGAGTCAAAGGCGGCGAGTTGACCCGATGCGCCGTTGGTGGCAACGTTCTTCACGTAAATCGTCTTCTGCCACATCTTCACCGACTTCACCAGCGGGATGGGCGGAAAGGGGTTGTCGGCCGTCGTGCGCCGTGTCGCGATGTATGTGCCGCATTGCGCCGGCGTGCCGGCAGCCTATGTGCCGAGCGAAGAGAAGAACTCCCCCCACAGCTCGAGGGTGGGGAGAAGCGCCCGATGTAGCCCTCGCACGAGGTGGGGAAGGCGGAGAAAGCACCACCGCGTTGGGGTGAGTGGTGCGGCTGCAGGTTGTACAACTCGAGAACAGCGGAGGAACCCGCTCGCGGGAGTCCCATCCCCGCGCATGAGATGCGGCGGAAGATGACCCGCTTCGCCCGCCCCGGCGCTGGGCGGATCTCTCCGCCGGTGCAGGCGGGCCTGCACCAAATCCGCGCTCGGGTGGCGGCGGGTTCGGGCGAAGAACTCGATGTCCTCCGCATCACGTCGAGCCATCCCACTTTCGCCAGAGCCTTGAAGCGGGGGCGCAGGCGGAGGAAGAGCTCATCGTCGGCAGGAAGAAGAAAGGAGGGGGCGAAGGAAGAAGAAGAAGGGCAAAGCGGGGGGAGTCGCGCGTGCTGTGCGCGCTCCCCTCAGCCTATTTATAGCCCGTGGGCTGAGAAGCGAGGCGGCGTGGGGATTGCTCGCGCCCACGACCCCACGACGCCCCACGATTAAACCCCCACGAAGTTACCGCCCGCAGTAACCGTGGGGATGCCAACCGCCCTCGGCCACAGCGGATCCTCTCGGGAGCCGAGGCGCGGTAATGGCGGGCCCCACCTTGCGGCCCGTCCCGTCACGCGCGTGGGCTGGCAGGCTATCGCCTCCACGTGGCGTCGCGCGATAGGACCGTCTCGCAAATGGCAAGGAAGCGTAGCCGATACGCCGCCGGTTTCCCTCCACGACTTGCGAGCGGCGGCCCTCGCGGGCGAGCCGACTCCGGCGGCGAGGGGCCGAGGCGGCCGAATCTCGAGTCGGCACGCGGAGCTGGCTGCCGAAGCCCCGAGGCGGCGCCCGCCGGCCGCCCGGCCGGGGACTCTTGTCGATAATGGGCCATGGGTAGGTGACCCGGGACCCAAGATCTTTCAAGACATCGGGCGAGCCGTGCCCCTCGGGCGAAGTCGGTGGCGACCTTCGAGAAGGCCGAGTCAGTGGGCGACCTTCAAGAAGGCGAGTCCCAGCGAGCGACCTTCGAGAAGGCGAGTCCCAGTGGCGACCTTCGAGAAGGCGAGTCAGCCGGGCGACCTTGAAGGCGAGTCGGTGAGCGACCTTGAAGAAGCAGAGCCCTCGGATGGCGACTCTGGAGCAAGCCGACTCGGGCTGCGACCTCTCAAGGGGCCGACTATGAGAGTCGGCCCGCGACTATCACGTAGACCCGATGCAGGAGTGCGGCCCGTCGTGGCTGTCCCCTCGAACCCCGGGAAGAAGGCATGGCTACTGTGGCTGCGTCACGGGACATCTCCGGTGGAGGCGGCCTTGTGCCATGCCTCCTGACCTCAGCCACAAAGGCTGCGAGGCCTTTGTGCCTGATGGCGATCGGCCCGAGATCGCCGGGCCCCCGTCGGTGAGATAGCGGAAGAGCGGCCCTACGAGTCGGCCTCCCAGTCGGCCGCCTCGGCGGGACCCACAAGCCATAAACCAGATTGGACGGGGAGTGGCGACAGTGATCACCTGACAGACGGCAGCACTGTTCCCACGACCCCATGACCAAGCCTGCGTCATCAAGAGCGCTACCACGGTGTTACTGCTGTCCATGAGACCCGCCCGGTCGGCGGGCCCGAGCCGGCGGGGAAGATGGCTGCAAGAGGCGGCGGCGATGGGGCCACGCCCGATCGATTACCATTGTACCCCGGGGTAGGCCTCTCTCCCCCGGAGCACCCATGCAAAGGGTTCGGCCTGATAGGTTTTAGACACATAGCGCGAGGGGAAAGAGCTAGCCTTGCTCCTCCCTGCCTCCACACAGCTCAAGGAGCACCATTGTACTATCATCCCATAGTGATCATGCGGAGACCCCGCAGAGCAGCAGTAGGGGTGTTATCTCCTCGGAGAGCCCCGAAGCTGGGTAAGATTCGCCGGCGTGCATGCCTTCGCCTCATCCCGTTTCCAGGCACCGGCGACGTTCTACTCGCCCCCACCATGATAAGCCACCCGTTGGCATATGTCGCACCCAACCCCCGACAGCTGCCCGTTTGTAACCAACGCTATGTACGAATCCATATGTCATGATGTGTATGATGTTGTATTTATTGCACCTCCCTTTATGTCGTGCATATTTACTTCATTATTGAATTCATGCAATGTGTATTGTTGTCGCTAAACTACTCCTGTTGGAACAATCAGGATGGCTAATAACAACGATGCACCCCCTCCTCCGCCTCCGCCTCCGCCGCCAGATTATATGGCGGCCGTAATGCAGACCATTGACATGCAGCGTCAGGTGCTGCAGGGTATGCTTAACCAGATGCCTCAGCTCAATGCCAATGCGCAGCAACAGCCAGCCGCAATCACCTTACAGGAGTTCATGCGGCTCAGTCCAACGATCTTCCGCAGTACCGTCAACCCTCTGGATGCCGATGACTGGCTGCGTGATATCTTCTTTGAGCTGGATTCCTCCGCCGTGTCCCCTGACAACTATGTCAAATTCGTGACGTATTTCCTGAAGGGTCCGGCGGCCCAATGGTGAGACACACACCGGAACACTGTGCCTGCTGGAACTGTCATCTCCTGGGCAGATTTCAACACTGCCTTCCGCGCTCGGTACATCCCAGAAGGGGTTATCGATCGTAAGAGGACGGAGTTCCGTAACTTGGTTCAGGGCAACAAGTCAGTTGATGCCTATCAGCGGGAGTTCCTTGAACTGTCCCGCTATGCTGAGGAGGATATCGCCACTGACGCACGACGCCAAGAGAAGTTCAGGCACGAACTTCACCATGATATTCTGCTTGCTCTAGTGGCGCTGGATTTTCCTGACTTTGCCACCTTGGTGAACAAGGATATACAGGTTGAGACTGGGCTCAAGTTACACAAGGATGCTCTTAAGCGCTCTCGCGAGTCGGGCTCATCTTCGGGCTCGTCTTCTCAGAAGCGCCGCATATGGATTCCTCAGAGCATGTATCGTCCCAACGCTCCAGTTTACCAGCCTTCTTATGCTGCACCGCGTATGCCTCCTCCACCGCCAATGCAGTACAGGCCTGCAGCTCCAGCACCTCGAGCACCGGCTATTCGTCCTGAGAGTGGACTCTGCTTCAAGTGTGGCCGTCCGGGTCACCGTGTCAGGGACTGTCCACAGATTCGGGTCAGCTAGCTCTTCCTCTTGCTGGCCGTGGCACAGGACGTGGAGTTCCTCAGCAGCGCAACAACAATGCCAGGCCTTCTTATGAGTGAAGACCCAGAGCCAGCCACAGTGATGGGTACACTTCTTGTTAACTCAATAATTGCTAATGTTTTATTTGATATTGGTGCATCTGATTCTTTTATATCAGAACCGATTGCATGTAAGCATGGCTTTAAGCATGATAAATTGTATCAACCGATATCCGTATCAACTTCCGCGGGTCGGTGCCAAGCTACCTTATTCTGTCCGGAAGTGGTAGTTGAGATCGAAGAGATGAAATTTCAGGCACACCCCATTATTCTGAAATCTTGCGGCATAGACCTCATCCTGGGAATGGATTGGTTGGAGGCTCACGAGGCCCAAATTGATTGTGCCGCCAAGACTACACGTCTTCGGCACCCCTCGAATCAGCTCGTGAGTTGCCGCGCTCGTATATCCCGGGATGCCGAGGCTCAAATTTATGCCTCTAACGCATTGAATGCTTCACCACTCGAAGGGCTCGAGAACATACCAGTTGTATGTGATTTCCCGGATGTCTTCCCAGAAGAACTTCCTGGAATACCCCCTGTTCGAGCCGTCGAGTTCGTCATCGACTTGAAGCTAGGTACTACTCCTATTGCGAAGCGTCCTTACAAGATGCCACCGCATGAGCTCCTCGAGCTTAAGGAGGAAATCGACAAGTCACTCAAGAAGGGCTTCATTTGTCCTAGTTCCTCTGCCTGGGGAGCACCGTCTCTTTTCGTCAAGAAGAAAGACGGTACGAATAGGCTGGTACAAGATTACCGTCCTATCAACCAGGCAACCATCCAGAACAAATATCCGCTTCCCCGGATCAATGATTTATATGATCAGCTGGCTGGATCATCGGTGTTCTCTAAACTCGACTTGAGGTTGGGTTATCACCAGATCCGGGTTCGCGAAGAGGATATTCCGAAGACTGCATTTGTTACACGTTATGGCTCTTATGAGTACATTGTCATGTCTTCTGGCCTGACTAATGCTCCAGCTACCTTCTACCGCCTGATGAATTATATATTCATGTTACCTCGACAAGTTCATCGTGATATATCTGGATGATATCTTGGTATTCTCGAAGAACAAGGAAGAACACGCTGAACATCTCCGCCTTGTTCTGGAGAAGCTACGAGAGCATCAGCTATATGCTAAGTTTTCCAAATGCGAGTTCTGACTTTCTGAAGTGACCTACCTTGGACATGTGATTTCCAAGGATGGTATTGCTGTTAATCCGGAATGGGTTCAGGCTATTCTTGACTGGACTCCTCCGAAGAATATCAAGCAAGTGAGAAGTTTTCTCGGCCTTGCAAGTTATTGTCGTCTCTTCGTCAAGAACTTTTCCAAGATTGCCAAGCCACTGACTAATCTGCTTCACAAAGGCGTTAAGTTTGAGTGGACAGATAAATGTCAGGAAAGCTTTCAAGCTCTTAAGGACAAGCTCGTCTCTGCTCCAGTGCTTGCTCCTCCAGATTCTCGCAAGGACTTCGTGATATATTGCGACGCCTCTCGGCAAGGCTTAGGTTGTGTCCTAATGCAAGAACGAAGAGTAATTGCTTATGCATCGCGACAATTGCGTCCGCATGAAGAGAATTACCTAGTGCATGATCTTGAACTTTCAGCAGTGATCTTTGCATTGAAGCTTTGGCGGCATTACCTTCTTGGTAACCGGTGTGAGATTTATACTGATCATCAAAGTTTGAAGTATTTATTCACTCAGCGGGATCTCAATCTCCGCCAACAGCGATGGTTGGAAACTATTTCTGAATATGACTGTGGTATTTCTTATACCCCTAGCAAAGCTAATGTGATGGCCGATGCCTTGAGTCGCAAGTCATACAGCACCAATATCAAGGTTAAGCGAGCTCAGCCTCGTCTTTATGAGGAATTCCGCAAGCTGAATCTGCATATCGTTCCACAGGGTTCGCTTGATGACCTTGTGATACAGCCGGATCTTGAGAAGGTTGTCAAGGTAGCGCAAACCAAAGATGTTTACATTGATAATATGAAGCAGGAACTTCATCTTCGAAATACAGGGATTTCTCGATATCTGAAGATGGAACTTGTATTTCTGAGGCCGCATTGTGGTAACTCGCTTCGAGCTTATGACTGAAAAGGTCATGAAGGAGGCACATGATACACCGCTGTCTATTCATCCTGGAAGCACCAAGATGTATCGTGATCTCCGTCAAAGGTACTGGTGGCCTAATATGAAGTGGGATATTGCTCGATACGTTGCTGAATGCGATGTCTGTCATCGCGTGAAGGCAGAACATCAGAAGCCTGCTGGACTTCTGCAACCTCTTCCTATTCCGCTGTGGAAATGGGATAAGGTGCAGATGGATTTCATTACTGGCTTTCCCAAGTCGCAGAAGGGTCACGATGCCATTCTTGTCGTCGTCGACCAACTCTCGAAGGTTGCACACTTCCTGCCAATTAAGGAGACTATCACTGCTAACCAGTTAGCAGAATTGTATATCTCCAGAATTGTTTCACTTCACGGAATTCCGAAGGAGATCAGTTCGGACCGTGGCATCCTGTTCACTTCCAAGTTCTAGGAAAGTTTCCAAGAAGCTTTGGGAACTCATATCAAATGGAGTTCAGCTTATCACCCCAGTCCCAAGGTCAAGTTGAACGAGTCAATCAAGTGCTTGAAGATATGCTGCGGGCTTGTGTTATATCCTTCGGTATGAAATGGGAAGAATCTCTTCCTTATGCCGAGTTCTCGTATAACAACAGCTATCAAGCAAGCTTGAAGATGGCTCCATTTGAAGTACTCTATGGACGTAAGTGTCGAACCCCTCTGAACTGGTCAGAAACTGGGGAACGACCACTTGTCGGTCCGGACATTATCCAACATGCCGAAGAACAAGTCCGTATAGTGCATGAAAATCTCAAGGCGGCTCAAGACCGCCAGAAGAGCAACTATGATCGCAAGCGATGGGGATTGACTTATCAACCAGGTGATCAAGTTTATCTTCATGTCACCCCTATGAAGGGCACGCACCGTTTCGGCATCAAGGGCAAGCTAGCTCCACGCTACATTGGTCCTTTCCCCGTGGTTGCTAGACGTGGATTTGTGGCTTATAAACTGGAGTTGCCGCCACAATTCTCGCATATCCACGATGTGTTCCATGTGTCGCAACTTCGTCGATCCTTCAAGGAGTCCCGCATCGTGCGGTGGATCACGAGATGCTCGAGCTTCAAGATGATCTATCATATAAGGAGCATACGATCCGTATCCTTGATCAAGCTGAACGTCGGACCCGCCAGAAGACAACCAAGTTCTTGAAAGTGCAGTGGTCAAATCATACTGAAGATGAAGCCACTTGGGAACGCGAGGAAAATCTTCGGGCGGAATACCCCGACCTCTTTGCTTCTACCTCCTAAATTCTCGGGACGAGAATTTCTTTTAGAGGAGGAGAATTTGTAACACCCCCTTGTACTAAGCACTGTGACATTATGTTAATCATGCCATGTCATGTTCATTTACAATGCTAATCACAGTGGTTAATCAAAGCAACTCAAATTTGCTCCTGAAAATTCAAATTCAAACTCAAATGCAAAATGCAGTTGTTCCAAAAATTATGGAAAAATGTTCATCATTTAGCAAATATTCCAAAACAATTTATGTTGAGGAAAAACAACATCTCCAGCGACTCCAAAAGTGGGCTAGGGCATTAAACAGTGCAATGTCAGCACCTAAATATGCCATTTCATTTTTGTAAATTCCAAAAATGATCTAAATAAGCCCAAACCAATTTTTGCTGTTAGGGAATATTGCTAGGACATTTTTGGACCAGGTAACACATTTTATAAAAGTGTTTTGGTTGCCCTATCTTTTTGCTTTCCTCTCTGGTTCAGAAAAAAAGGAAAAAGAAGAGAGAAGGCTTACCTGTCGCCCCACCGGGCTGGAGCCGGCCCGGCCTACTTCCCTCTCCCACCTACTCCTGCTCCCGTGTCGCTTCCACCGTGGTCGCCGTGCGCTCGCCGTCGCCCTCGCTGACAGCTACCGCCACAGTGCGGGCGAGGGGATAAGACCATGCCCCTGCTCCTCCCGAGCCTATCCGTCCCTCCTCCCCATCGCCTCGTCGCCTCTCCCCTCTTCTCCTCGCTCCGATCTGCGCGTGGCCGAGCGCCTTGACGCCGTTCGACCGTCGTCGTCGTCGCCACCGTCAATGTCGGGCCACGCATTCGTGTCTGGCGTGTTCGCGGGGTTCGACCACCCCGTCCTCGACCCCAAGCCGAAGCAGGAGACCTCGGGAAAGAACGAGCAGCTCAGCCCCCTTCCGCCTCTGCTCCGGCGAGCGTCGACGAACTCCGACCGCCACACGCCTGCTCCGAGAAGGCGCACACCGGCTCCCCTCTCTGTTAGATCCAATCTCCCATCTCACCCTCCCCTCGTCGTGGTTAGTTGCATGTAGACGCGGCGCAGCTCGCGCCCAAACGCGTCGCCGTGGAGCTCGTCGCAGTGAGCCTCCGGTGGCCCAACCGGCTCGTGTTAATGTCTAACATGCTCGACGCATCGCGCACGCCTCGCCGAACCTCTTCGTTTGCCTCCTAGCGCTCTGCTTCATCTTTTGCCATAGCACGCCCGAGCTTCTCGCCGCCGGCGACGTCGCAGCTCACCGCTCCGGCCACCCCAGTCGCTCCGGCCACTTCCATTCGACGCGGTGCTCGCTGCCCGTTCGAACGCGCCCTCTCGCGCGAGAAATGGCCGCTCATAGCCCGTCGTCTCCCCGATCGAACGCGACCGGCCTCGCTCGATTTGGTGGCTGTAGCCTTTCCGAGCGCTACACCGCCGCCCAGCAGCAACGTCGCGGCATTTCGCGCCGCCGGCGACGCGGCAAAGCGTGGGGTCCACTACAGGTCAGCGACCCGTGGGCGAGGACCCACTGACTCGTTGACTGCAGTCAAACGCTGACTGGACCGGGTCCATTTACTGACATGTGGGCCCGCCTCGATTATTAGTATAATTAATCATTCTACTAATTAAGCTTAATTAGTTAATTATCTAGAGGCACTGACAGATGGGGCCCATCCTTTAATTAACCCACTGTTAGTATAATTTAGCTCTGTTAAAGTCACAGAGGCTGACATGTGGGTCCCACTGGACCCACATGTCATATTTGACTTAGTCGGCCGCTGTTTGACCTGCTGATGTCAGCATGTCATCGTGCTGACGTCACAATTCACTTTTTGATAATTAGAATAATTTCAGAAAATCCTAAAATCTTTAGAAATTCATATCTTTTTATCCGTAGCTCGGGTGGAAAAACTTTCCACATGAAAGTTGCTCAGAACGACGAGACGAAGCCAACCGTGCTATTTGTTTCCGTGTTGGGACCCTCTACGGAGGTGAACCCGCAACTTTTAGCCCGTTTCCGGTAGATGAATAGTGCACATACACCGGTTAATAATGCCAACTTAAGTCCTAAAATAACTAATATGGCTTAGACATGTTTTAAAGCAACCCTGCACTGCACGTTAGCTTAGCACGCTTTGTGATGCATGTGTTCTGTGTATTTATCTGTTTCTTCCCCCTCTTCTCTCTCGGTAGAGTCCGACGCTGACGTCGCTCCAGAGACCGACGGCGTCCCGGTGATTGGTCCCCCTTCTGACGACCTTGCTTTTGCCGCCGAGCAACCAGGCAAGCAAAACCCCCTTGAGCATTTCCGATATCGCCTATGTCTATTCTCTCTTATGCTTGCATTAGAATTGCTGCTACTGCTGCTGCTCCTATTACTGTTGCATAGCCTGTTTTTGCAATGCTGATGTTACCTTCCTTTATTCCTAAACTGCTTAGTATAGGTTGAGTAGCACTGCGTTGTGGCCCCGTTTTCTCGTAGTTGCCTCGCATAGTACCCTTGCCTCGATCAAGCGATCGAGCCTCTTCCCCTGGCTTCCGCACATCACCGCACACCCCCTATTATGCTCGACGCCGCAGAGTTAACATCGGGTGACGAGGGTGATACCTCTGAACTCACTTCGATGTTGACCCTGTAGATTAGCTAACTCGTTGTGGGCTACCGAGGGTGATTCCTCTTCCCACTTCCGACTTAGCTTATGTCGTGCACCCGCTATAGTGATTACCGCCGAGGGTGATTCCTCCGGTACCACCTTAACGGGACTTGTCGTATAGGACTCCAACGAGGGTGATTCCTCGGATTCCTTAAGGGCATGGTAACCACACGGATGCCCTAGTTTACCGTACCGTGTTTAAAGACGTGTCGATCCCCGAGGCCGGACGTCGCCAGGAACAAAGGCGTGCGGCCAGAGGTATCGTGCGTGTGATGACACTTTGTTACTGATACTACACATATTGGATAGAGACGGGTCGACCCTGAGAGGTACCCGCGAGTGCCTTTGAGGCATGTGCTGTGGAGTCGGGTGACCAGTGAGGGTACCCGCGAGATAACTATGAAGCGTGGCCGGTCCTGTGTGGTCCTTGTCACAAGTCTTCAAGACGGGACGTCGGGGCCACCGGTGTGGTGGCAACGCTCGTTACCGCGCGCTCCCAATCCGCTAAGCGATTTGGATATTTGATCCGAGGGCCTTCGGGTCCGATAGCACTAACCATCACGTGGGTGTGAGTGGGTGCTCTACGTCGTATACTTCAGCCGGATCCGTCACGACGTCAGTGATTAGCGGCGCGCACCGTGTTGGACCGCGAATGGCAACTGCGTGCTTGTATAAGGGGTTGCCAGGTCTTCTCTCGGCCGCGTCCGCAACGCGCAGGAGTGTCCGGGGCGATGGTCCAAGACCCCCGGGGGAATAGGGTTAGCCCGGCGTGCTTGTTCCTCTCTGGCGGTTTCCGGTCGGGTTGCGTCGTGTCGTTTAGCCGAGGCCGGGCAGGACCCAGCAAGTGTGTCCGGCCGGAGTTAAGCGAGCGTGGTGGGTAAGTTGGTGCACCCCTGCAGGGAAGAAAACATCTATCGATAGCCTGTCCTACGATAACGGACACTCGGAGTTGTATCCACTTCGGTACAACTAGAACTGGAGACTTGAGATATGAGGTAGGCCTCTGGGATTGCTTTCTCGCAGGGAGTCGAGGAAGGATCCCCGGTCGAGGTTGTTATTACTAAACACTTTACATTATGATGTACTAATCTGCACCCTTCTAATGCTGCAAGACCCTGAAGATGCTAGTCTTCGTCAGGACTAGGCTTTCCCCTCTTTACTCTGGCTTTCTGCAGTCTAGTCCACCCACATAAAGCCTCCTTTGATAATGATGCATACTTAGAATAGATCTGATGTAAGTCTTGCTGAGTACTTTGGATGAGTACTCACGGTTGCTTTGCTTCCTCTTTTGTCCTACCCGCATGATAACCAGACGACGGAGCTATGGTGCCAGCAGCCCCCGCCGACGACGTCTACTACCAGCCCAAGGCTGGCTACTACTTCTACCCTGCCGGCGAGTACTACTACGAGGAGCCTGCGGACGACGACCAGGAGTAGGATCGGAGGTCCCAGGCAGGAGGCCTGCGCCTTTCGGTCGTAGTTTTTCTTTTGCCCCGCCTCATATGAGGCCTATCTGTGTTATGTTGTATGTCTGTACCCAGACAGCTGACGCTTCCGCTGACTTATGTATGACATCATGTTATGTATTCGAGCCCTCGAGGCCCCTGGCTTGTAATATATAACTTGTATGAATTTATTTATGTTTTAGAGTTGTGCTGTGATTCCTTCACATGAGTCCTTAGGCTTGATCGTGTGCATTTGCCTGTATGATTAGTGCACGGTTAAGCCGGGGTCGTCACACACTCTCTCTCCCTGCCTTGCATCCGAGCGGGCTAGTCGCCACCGTTCGCCACACCGACTAGTCCTAGGAGACCATACCTCTTTCTCCGTGCTTGGTCGACGGTAGCTACTACATACAAAGAGAATTTACATGTACTCGATGCTAGCTAGCTAGTAAACAATTAAATGGAGGAACCATTAGTTACACAACATCGTGATCATGAACATATATAGAGAGAAGAGTGACCTCTCTCTTTCTCGGTGCTTGGTCAAACAACAAGTTTTCGTAAGGCCCATCCGAAGCTACTACATATATACAATTAATATCACTCCTCTTAATATCCTGACATATATATATCATCTACGTACGAAACTCTACTGGAATGTTCACATGGTATTCTCCCGCCGGATTTATGATGTGGTCAAGGAAGAATCCCGCAAATTCGTCTTGAATTGCTATTATGCGATCCTTTGGTAGGAGTGCATCCCGCATCACATTCATCTAATTTAAAGAAGGGGGTCAATACATATATATGAATGAAGATCAACACAATTGATGGTAATAAAATAAAATTGTGAATATTTATCGTACTTGAAATGCTTTGTCAGAGCGGTCCCGCTCGTTGATATAGTGGCGCATGTACTCGCAAACGTAGTATCCACATAAATTATTCCCGCCTTCCTGCCACAAGCACTTTACGAGAATAGAGTTCAATCAAACTGATAATAAAGCATGGTAATGATATATATAGATGAAATTAGAATCAATGAGAGATGCGTGGAACTAACTAGATAGTACTACTTACTGTGGGTCTTATATATTGCAGCTCCTTCTTCATACCTGGAACCCTTCTGGTGAACTTTTTCCAAACCCTGCCCAGCAAAGATATATACAAACTTCATATCAGCAAATGAACGAAAGTTGTCGATATGGTGCGCTAATGATTGAACTTACTTCTCAAGCATTTCAGTCATGTCCGCATACAACTCTCGATCTTTACGTCTGGAGTCTAAGACAATCACTACTCCCCGGTCAAGCTCAATGACTAGCAGAATAAAGTGGAAACTGCGCACGCAGAACTCATCAATTACAGTACTTAAACTCAAGTAAGCGAAACCTAATATGCACAAGACAGTAAACTCACTCGAAGTTGTAAGGAAAGAGTATTTTCGTTTTGTTTTGATGTCGAAGCAACGATTGTAGCAAGTTTTCCTCAGTTACTTCAGCTCTATTTTTTACCGACCATTCATTAATGGTATTAGGGCTAATGAACCCAATGTCATAGACCTGCAGTATTGTCCTGCATTCGACGATCTTCAATCTGCATAATATAGCGAGGATAATTATATATACACATGCAATGAATGAGCTGAGCTAGATACTTAATTACAGAAATAATACTTACAGACAGTAGCAAGACATGAGTTGTTTGTCCAGGGCTTCGAGACCGAATAACTGAAATAATTCCACAAATTCAATAGGCAACACGGAAGTTCCAATGAAGTCGTGCTTATCTTTAATTCCCACCATTATACTGTCGGCCCCAGACTTGCTGCATGTTTTCATGTACCATTCATGCAATTGCCGCATCATCGTTGGTAGTTTCTTTAGCTGATCCGTAGTTTCGACGAGAGGCTTCCCGCGCTGGTATTTATAGAGTTCAACTACCTCAAGCATTTCATACTCTATATCATCGTAATCACCAATATTGGTACCAGGCAGTATTCCCGGATGATAAGAGATATCGGTAGGCACCTTGAGCGGGGGGAACGATTGGTTCTCATGTTCACCGGGCTGGGGAATTGTTTTGCCACTTCGTCTTTGATCACTATTAGTACTTCCCGACCGTCTCGCTTCAGCATATGTCTTTCCAATACAGCGGTTATAGTGGGATTTCGGCGGAGACGGTGGTGGTCGCCGAAGGGCATCCAGAGTGCGCTTTGCTTTCACTGGATCTATCGTCTCCTTTGGAGGTGGAGGTTTCTTTGCAAAATGGACCCGCACTTCGGCTTCACTTTTCTCCTTGAGCTCAGCGTAACTTATCTCAGCTGGTAACTTCTCCAGAGGCTTGAGACAAGGACCGTATTCGTATGGCCTCACGCCTGATCTGGATGTGCTGCTGCTACTCGCCGGAGCAACGGCGGCTGTCTTTCGTTGTACCTTACGAGGCGGAGAAGGAGGCGGACTGCTCTGACGCGTCGTAGGAGCCGGAGCGGCGGCATCTGTCTGCTTCCGCCGTTGCTGAGGAGGCGGAGGAGGAGGCGGAGTGCTGTCATGCGCCGAAGGAGGCGGAGGAGGAGGCGGAGTGTTGTCACGCGCCGGAGGAGGCGGAGGAGAAGGCGGAGTGCCCTGATCACCTGCCGGAGTAGGCGGGGGAGGAGAAGGAGGCGGAGCGCCCTGATCACCCACCGGAGGGTTCCAGTTTGTTAGCTTTATGAACTCCTTCCGCCATAGACATGTAGTCCTTCGAGCAGAACCCAGCCGATCCTCCCCTTTGCCTGTTGGGTGCTCAAGCCGGAGGTCCGCAAACAGATGTATGACTTCATCCACCGCCACAACAGCGAAGCCCTTTGGAATCGGACGGCAGTGATAAGTACTGTTAGGTTGAGGAGGTGCAACAGAGCCGACAGCCGCCGTCAACAACAGGTTCTCACATTTCGTCAGAAGCTCGCAATGTTGGGCCTCCATGATAGTATCCACGGGGTGGCGAGGAGCCGTGGAGTCAGGCTGCTGAAAGACCTCCATGGAAGCCACGCTGCTTCTCCGCTGAGATGGTGGGGTAGCTTTTGGGCTATCTTTGTGCCGCTGAGATGGTGCCTCGAGCTCGGCAGCTCGCTGGCTCTGAGCTTGTTCCTCTAGCCTTTGCACTCTTGCATGCAGCTGGTCCACTCTGCTCAGCTCCTGTTTCTTCTTCCTCTCCCGGCTTCTGTAACCGCCTGCGACGGGAAACCCTTTCTTCCACGGAAGGGAGCCGGGCGTGCCTCGTGTTCGTCCAGGGTGCTCTGGATTCCCGAGGGCCAGGGTCAGCTAGTCATGCTCTCTGTCCGGAACGAAGGTCCCTGCCTGCGCTGCGGCGATATGCTCCTTAAGCCTCGTGACGGGTATTGCAAGTTGCTCGTCCGTCCACTGGCAATCCCCGGTTTCAGGGTCCAAAGTTCCCCCAACCCCGAAGAACCATGTCCTTGCACGTTCTGGCCAGTGCAATGTCTGTGGTTCGACCCCTTTCTCGACAAGGTCATTCTCAGCTTTGTCCCATTTTGGCATGGCTTTGATGTAGCCGCCTGACCCCGTGCGATGGTGAAACTGCTTCTTTGCAGCATTTAGCTTGTTTGTGTTAGACATGTTCTTGCTCTTCTCCGATGTCTTGAAGTCCACAAATGCGGCACAGTGATCTCTGATCTTCTCATATCGTCCGGTGAATTCTGGAGTCTTGTTTTTGTCGACAAACTTTGCTTTCAAATCATTCTTCCACCGCCTGAGTAGATCTGCCATTTTCTTTAGAGCACACGCCTTGACCAATGGCTCTATAACAGGATTATCCGGATCCTTCTCTGCCGGTAGGGTGAAATTTGCCTTCAGCGAGTTCCAAAGATCATCTTTCTGTCTATCGGTGACATAAGATACTTGAGGGTCATTATTCTTAGGCTTGTTCCATTGCTGGATGCTGATCGGGATAATGTCCCTAACAATAGCTCCGCACTGAGCAGAAAATTCATGTCTGGTCCGCTCCGGTTCAATCGGTTGGCCATCGTCCGCGATTTGTGTGATAATGAATTTTTCATCCGGGCGCAACCTTTTCTTCGGGCCTCTTCTCGTTACCGAAGTTTGGCTCGATCCGGAGGGCTATATATAGTGAAAAGAAGATAGAAGATCGAGTCAATATATGTACATATAACAAAACAATTCATGCATCAATTAGCTACTATTCAGCACAGGCTTAATGAAGATATATATATACACCTCGCCGGACTTTGCAACAGCTGATCCCTCCTCCGTTGTTCGATCATCGGAGCCGTGATCATCACGGCCTTCTTCAACCAGCATTCGGTCACCGGAAACATCCTCCTCCATTCTTCGATCACCGGAGGCTTCATCGTCCTCTCCTTCCAGACCATCGGTGTCGTTGAGAAACGACAAGATTACATCAGGTCTGTTGTTGCGGATCATGTCCCCCAACAACTCTTCTTGTGCTAAGTCTCTTGGATCCATAGTTTCTGCAAATATTACAACATGGCAATTATTAACAAACACGGGAGATGGATATATTATTAGTGACAAACATAGACCTATAGCTTCATAAATCTAGGGTTTGGGGTGGCCTCGACAACGCTTCTAGGGTTTGGGGTGTGGCCTCGGCAACGCCTCTCTCATGAATGTCAAACAAGGGATTCTCTTAACTTTTAACAGATTTAACAAAATGGCGCCATTCTGGATGTGCAGAAAATGGTCCATATTTTTCCTGATCTCATCTACCCTTCTATACGTCACGTTGTCAAAGAATTCAAGAAAACCATGTCTTCATCATTAGACGGAAGTAACAGACGCATAATGTTACGAAGCTCTCCAAAAATTGTTTTGGAACGGAGTCCGAGATGGGATAATTCGCTTTTTGGTACGAACTTCAGCAAAAGCCTTCCGAATATCGCTATTTGGAAGGCCTTTGCTGAAGTTCGAACCAAACAACGAATTACTCTATCCGATACTCATTCGAAAACAACTTTGAAGAACTTCGGAGCATCATACGCCTGTTACTTCCGGCTAACGATGAAGCCATGGATTTTTTCAATACTTTGACATACAACGTGACATATAGAAGAATATATAAGGGATCAGAAAAAAATTAGACCAACTTGGGCACATCCATAATGGGGGCATTTCTTGATATAACGGTGATTAAACAGTGTACCCTCGCAGCGAGGGGGTTCCTCGGCGTCGATGGAAACCCTAAATAGCAATAAGTATGAACGGTGCGAGGTAAATGTGGCCGTCGGCGTTGAACACTACATCTACGTCCCACAAGCGACGTGGGCATCACTTGTGGACGCCCACGTCGCTTGTGGGACGTGGATAAAGTATTCGACGCCGATGGCCACATGTACCTCGCACCGATGATACTTGCTATTTACAGTTTCCTCTACCGCCCGGCGATCATCGACACCCTTGTTCCCGATAAAAAAAAGAAGAGAAAGAAGAAGAAAAAAAGAGGAGAAGAAGAAAGAACAGAGGAGAAGATTCTTCGCCTCTGTTCTTTCTTCTTCTCCTCTTTTTCTTCTTCTACTTTTTCTTCTTTTTTAATCCTCTTCTTCCTCTCCCTCTTCTTCCCCTTCTTCCCCCGCCTCTCTCATGACATGTCCGACGTCCCCCCCGACCCATCGACACCCTCATTCCCGATAAAAAAAAGAAAAAGAAGAAGAAAAAAAAGAGAAGAAGAAGAAAGAATAGAGGAGAAGAAATTCTTCTCCTCTATTCTTCTTCTTCTCTTTTTTTTCTTCTTCTTTTTCTTCTTCTTTAATCCTCTTCTTCCTCTCCCTCTCTTCCCCTTCTTCCCCCGCCTCTCTCATGACATGTCCGACGTCCCCGTCCCCCCCCCCTCGACCCCTCGACACCCTCATACCTAAAATCGATATCTACTAACAACCTAAATAAAAAAACATATATGAACAAAAAAATAATACATATATGAAAAAAATACTATGAACATCCCCATACATACATAGCCAAATCCATACATACATATAGCCATACACACATATACATACCTATCAATATTTACATATACATACACACATACATACATATACATACACATACATACATATCAAAACACAAGAATTTTGCAAAGGAGCTATATTCTCTCCAATTCTTTTACACCCAAAAAAATTACTCCTTATATTTGACAGTACCCACAACCCATTCCACCAAAAACATTTGGTTCCATAGTTTAGAATTTTCAAATTTCATTCAAATTTGGACCAGATTCAAACTTCATGGTCAAAACCCAACTTAAATTGCTCCAAAAATTCTAAAACTTTGCCAGACTCTCTTTTGTGCATCAACACCTCACCACAAAAATTCTCAAAAATTCCTAAAATTCCTAGAGCCCTCTGACATTTCATCAAACACTTGATGTGCACTGTCAAAAATTTCAGAAAATTCAGAAAAAAATTGTTCTTCAATTTGTTTTAGCAAGACTATCATCTAACATCCATCTAACAATATCATCATCCAAGAATTGTTCTAGCAGCAATATTTTCATCATCAGGGCAAGGAAGGGGGGAGGAGGCGGTGGAGTAGCAACCTCCCGGAGGTGACGGTGTTCGACCTGGCGGCGGCGAGGTTGATCTGGCGGCCGGCGTGAGTGCTCGGGGAGAGGAGGCGCGCGGATGGCCGGCGTCGGGGGCGGCGGGCATCGGGGATCAGGGAGGAGGCGCGGGCGGCCGGCGTCGGGGGCAACGACGACGAGGACGGGCTCGGGTTGGCGACTGGCGAGGGCGACGGCGGGGCGCGCTCGGCGATGACGTGGGCGGCGACGGCTAGGCAGACTGGCGGCGACGGCGAGGCAGAGTGGGCGACGAGATGGGCCTCGGGGGCGAAGTGGCGATGGAACTGGCGAAAAATCGCAAGTGCTAACTTATATACCCAGACCTATGGTCCCGGTTCATGGCACGAACGGGACAAATGCCTACCTATGGTCCCGGTTCGTGCCACCAACCGGGACCATAGGTCTCTTTTCAGCAGCCGAAAGGGCGGGAGTAGAGGCCTATGGTCCCGGTTGGTGGCACGAACCGGGACCATAGGGTGGGCAATCGTCCCGGTTGGTACCACGAACCGGTACTAATACCCCCCCTATGGTCCCGCTTGGTGCCTCCAACCGGGACCAATGGCCTTGTGCTGGCGCTGGCGCGGCCGAAAGTTTAGTCCCACCTCGCTAGCTGAAGGGCGCCGGCAGTTGTTTATAAGCGCTGGTGTGCCTCCCCATTCGAGCTCCTCTCTTATGCAGGCTTTCGGGCCTAAACTTGCTACTGCCTGTGGGCCTACTGGGCCTTGTGCGGGCCTGAATCCTGGCCCATGTAGGGTTTCTTGTCGTATTCGGGCCGTGGAGGCCCAGTAGGTGGCATTTTTTTTGGTTTTTTCTTTTTTATTTCTACATTGTTTTTGGTTTTTTATTTTTTTTATTTCTACTTAAAACTAAATACTTAGAGTTTTTTAGTGATTTCTTTTTGATAAGTCACAAAAATTATAAACTTTCTGTTAGCGCCATTAGTTTTAAATTTTGAATAGTTTAAATTTGAATTTTTAAAAATTTGTGTGAATCACTAGTTTATGAATAACTTTACTATAAAAATAGAAATTTTTTCTATTTATTTTTTATTTATACTTACAACTAAATACTTATAGTTTTTAGTGAATTTTTTTTTGATTTTAGGTCACAAAAATTATAAACTTTCTGTTAGTGCCATTAGTTTTAAAATTTTGAATAGTTTAAATTTGAATTTTTTAAAATTTGTGTGAATCACTAGTTTATGAATAACTTTACTATAAAAATAGAATTTTTTTTCTTTTTTGCTATTTATTTTTTTATTTATACTTACAATTAAATACTTATAGTTTGATTTTAGGTCACAAAATTATATTCTTTTTGCTATTGAAGAATATTATAGTTTTATTTTAGTTGATCATAACATAATATTTTAATTGATTGTTTTTATTTTCATAAAAGTTTTCTAGTTCATTCTGTTTGCTATTAATTCATTCTTTGAGCTAAATGACCCTGAAATTGGAAAGCACTTAAAATGAACTCTGAAAAGGTTGAAAGTTGGCATGGTATCATCATTTCACCCACATAGCATGTTCCAAAAAGTAGAGAGGGTTATGACAAAAACTTGATGCACTTCGTGTACAAAATGGACAATCACTTTCGAAGTATCAAAGTTTCGGACAATAACTCATTTCTTACAAAAGGCATGAACATAACTCATCTTCACTTTTTCTTCGCTTTTGTACTTTTCTTATTGCGCCGTAACCATGGATAATCTTTATCGTTTAACAGGATGCTTGGGTCAGCCTTGACTTTGAAGGGAGGAATTTCATGAAACTTTTCATAATCTTCAGACATGTCTGTCTTGCCCTCCACTCCCACGATGTCTCTTTTACCTGAAAGAACTATGTGACGCTTTGGCTCATCGTATGATGTATTCGCTTCCTTATCTTTTCTTCTTCTCGGAACACTAGTAGAAAACAGGCCTAATGTGCGACACATTAGCGCCGGTTCGTAACTGAACCGGCACTAATGTGCACATTAGCGCCGGTTCCAACGGCTGGCTGGCCACCACCCATTAGTACCGGTTCGTGGCGAACCAATAGCACCGGTTCGTGCCACGAACCGGTACTAATGAGGTGGTGGCAGGCCTGCGTCAGGCTAGGGCCCCACAAGATCCTTTAGTACCGGTTCGTTCCATGAAGCGGTACTAAATGATGACCTATAGTACCGGTTCTTGTCACCAACCGGTACTAAAGATGCCTCTATATAAACCCTTCGTCCAGCCCGAGCCAATTCCCCTTTCATTCCTCTCCTCTGTTCTTCCTCTTCCTTTCTCGAGCTCATACTCCATTTTTGCCAAAATTTGTCAAGATTTGAAGGCCCCCCATCCATCCAAGTGACCACAAAGGTTAGCAACTTTGTCCTTTCATCTCTCATTGCTAGATTAGCTCTTGCAATGCTCTAAGTATAGTGATTCGCGGGTTTTATTTTGGGAGCAAATGATATGTGCTAGTATTTGATTTATATGAAATTTGAGCTCAAAATAACTCTTGGTTTGCATATGTAGGTGTTGTTTACTTAGTGCCTTCCCGTCTCCGTCCTAACCACCGTCGATCGCCCGCACCGTCATGTCGCCGGCATCACCTTGTGGTGAGACTCTTGTTCTTATATTTTTTATATAAAAAAATTCGTGTTTGTGTGATTTAGATATATAGTTTCTCGTATAATTATCTTACCCGTACGTTGTTTGTTATACATAGTGCCATGGGTTTGGTATCCGTCCCCGTCGGCCCTCGTCCGGGTTATGATTCGGATGTGGTATATTCTCTTTTAGCACTATTTGTTGCATTTCGAGTTTATGACAAATTATGCACATCAAGTTGACATAGATATTTTCATCTAGGAGGTATATGAACCGGAAATGCCAACCGACCCTATTGTGGAGATGTTAAATTTAGTTGAAAAAGAAAACGAGTACTTGAAAGAAAAATTGAAAAGAATTGAGGGGGAGAAGATGGAATTGGAGTTGCATGTTGCCGAAGTCGTCGATGATCACAAGATCAAGATGGAGAAGTGCGCTTGAAGAATAGAAAGATTAGAAAATATGCCATCGATAATGAGGCTTGGTATCATTATGCTGTTGGATCAATTGTTACCTTAGTTGCGGTCTTGATCGCATTTGTTGTTGCATTTAAATGCTTTAGCTAGAGAGTTATTTCTATGTTGTTTTATGAGAATAAGTGTTGTAGGAACTTTGTGTATGAACTTAATAATTTATGTATGAACTTTGTATTAATTTGGTCTTTTCGGTGTTGTGTAATGAAGATGAGCCGGCAATGGATGTATGATGACCGATGCTCTCCCCAGTTCACTAATGGCGTGTATACGTTTCTGCTTGCAGATGAGGCGAACAAGGGGGGGTTTATGCCTTGTCCATGTGCTGGATGTAAGAATGACCAGAATTACTCTAAGTCAAGAACCATTCACGTCCACCTGTTTGAGTCCGGTTTCATGCCCCACTATAATGTTTGGACCAAGAACGGAGAAAGAGGGGTTATGATGGAAGAGATGAAGAAGAAGAGGACGACGACAGCTATCCTGGCCATGGGTTCTATGAAAACGATGGTACAACAATGGGGGAAGAAGCTGAGCCAGCAATGCGGGAAGAAGCTGCAGAACAGGCTTCAGATGAGCCCGCAGATGATCTTGGTCGGGCAATTACTGATGCACAGAGAATGTGCGCAGGTGAAAAGGAGAAGCTGAAGTTGCAGAGGATGTTAGAGGATCACAAGAAACCGTTGTACCCAAATTGCGAAGATGACAAGAAAAAGCTGGGTACCACACTTGAATTGCTGCAGTGGAAGGCAGAGAATGGTATACCTGACAAGGCATTTGAACAGCTACTGAAAATAATGAAGAAGAAGCTTCCAAAGGATAACGAATTGCCTGACAGTACGTACGAAGCAAAGAAGGCTGTCTGCCCTCTAGGATTAGAGGTGCAAAAGATACATGCATGCCCTAATGACTGCATCCTCTACCGCGGTGAGTACGAGGATTTAAATGCATGCCCGGTATGTAGTGCATTGCGCTATAAGATCCGCCACGATGACCCTGATGATG
Source organism: Aegilops speltoides (assembly GCA_021437245.1). NCBI lineage: Eukaryota > Viridiplantae > Streptophyta > Magnoliopsida > Poales > Poaceae > Aegilops > Aegilops speltoides. Next base: position 39,008 of record JAHHZJ010002017.1, read on the forward strand.
TTGAGGGCGAGCGCCCCAGGAAGAAGATTCCTGCCAAGGTGATGTGGTATGCTCCTATAATACCACAGTTGAAACGTTTGTTCCAAAACAAAGAGCATGCCAAGTTGATGCGATGGCACAAAGAAGATCATAAGAAAGATGGGAAGTTGAGAGTACCCGCTGACATATCGCAGTGGAGAAAAATTGAGAGAAGGTGGAAGAAATTTGCAGCTGACGCAAGGAACGTATGGTTTGGTTTAAGTGCATATGGCATTAATCCTTTTGGGGAGCAGAACAGCAATCATAGCACATGGCCTGTGACTCTATGTATCTATAACCTTCCTCCTTGGTTGTGCATGAAGCGAAAGTTCATTATGATGCCAGTGCTCATCCAAGGCCCGAAGCAACCCGGCTACGACATTGATGTGTACCTAAGGCCATTAGTTGAAGAACTTTTAGAGCTATGGAGCATAGAAGGTGTACGTGTGTGGGATGAGCACAAACAGCAGGAATTTGACCTTCGAGCGTTGCTGTTTGTAACCATCAATGATTGGCCTGCTCTTACTAACCTTTCAGGACAGACAAACAAGGGATACCACGCATGCACGCACTGTTTAGATGATACCGACAGTACATATTTGGATAAATATAAGAAGAATGTGTACCTGGGCCATCGTCGATTTCTTCAGAGCAGGCATCCCGTTAGAAAGAAAGGCAAGCATTTCAAAGGTGATCCAGATCACCGGCAGAATCCTCCCCACCGTACTGGTGAAGATATACTTGATATGGTCAAGGATTTACAAGTAATCTTTGGAAAGGGTCCTGGCGGACAATCTGTTCCGAATGATACTGACGGACGTTCACCAATGTGGAAGAAGAAATCCATATTTTGGGACCTACCTTACTGGAAAGACCTAGAGGTCCGCTCTGCAATCGACGTGATGCACGTGACTAAGAATGTTTGCGTGAACCTGCTAGGCTTCTTGGGCGTGTATGGGAAGAAAAAAGATACACCGGAGGCACGGGAGGACCAGCAACGTATGCACGGAAAAGACGACATGGATCCAAAGAAGTTCCAGGGTCATGCAAGCTACGCTCTTACCAAAGAAGAGAAGGAAATCTTCTTCGAATGCCTGCTTGTATGAAGGTCCCATCTGGCTACTCGTCGAATATAAAGGGAATAATAAATATGGCAGAGAAAAAGTTCCAGAACCTAAAGTCTCATGACTGCCACGTGATTATGACACAACTGCTTCCGGTTGCATTGAGGGGCCTTCTACCGGAAAACGTTCGATTAGCCATTGTGAAGCTATGTGCATTCCTCAATGCAATCTCTCAGAAGGTTATCGATCCAGAAATCCTACCAAGGTTACAGAGTGATTTGGTGCAATGCCTTGTCAGTTTAGAGTTGGTGTTCCCACCATCCTTCTTCAATATCATGACTCACGTTCTAGTTCACCTAGTCGAAGAGATTGCCATTCTAGGTCCTGTATTTCAACACAATATGTTCCCCTTTGAGAGGTTCATGGGAGTCTTAAAGAAATATGTTCGTAATCGTGCTAGGCCAGAAGGAAGCATCTCCAAGGGTCATGAAAATGAGGAGGTCATTGAGTTTTGTATTGACTTTATTCCTGACCTTAAGCCGATTGGTGTTCCTGAATCGCGGCATAAGGGCAGACTGGATGCAAATGGCACGCTAGGACCGAAACAAATAATATGTATGGACGGGCATTCTCTCACTAAAGCACACTACACAGTTCTGCAAAATTCCGCCTTGGTGACTCCGTATATGGAGGAACACAAGCATTTTCTATGCTCCAAACACCCGGAGAAGTCTGAAGACTGGATTACACGTGAACAAACGGGGACTTTCGCCAGTTGGTTGCAGACACGTGCCATGCATGACGCCGATGTTGAAGAAGACCTTTACTTGTTGTCCCAGTTACCATCTTCGAATATAATGACTTTCAAAGGGTACGAGATAAATAGGAATACATTTTACACGATCGCCCAAGATAAGAAGAGCACCAACCAAAACAGTGGTGTCCACTTTGATGCACCAAACCAGAGTGGAAATGACACATATTATGGTTACATAGAGGACATATGGGAACTTGACTATGGACGTGGTTTGAAGGTCCCTTTGTTTCGGTGCAAATGGGTCAATATGGCACGAGGCGGGGTAACGAAAGACCCGCAGTACGGAATGACAACAGCGGATCTCGACAATCTTGCGTACGCAGACGAACAATTCATCCTAGCCAATGATGTGGCGCAGGTTTTCTATGTGAATGACATGTCTACCAAGCCGAGAAAAAGAAAAGATAAGGAAGCGAATACATCAGACGATGAGCCAAAGCGCCACATAGTTCTCTCAGGGAAAAGAAACATCGTGGGAGTGGATGACAAGACAGACATGTCAGAAGATTATGAAAAGTTTGATGAAATTGCTCCCTTCACAGTGAATGTTGACCCGGGCATCTTGTTAAATGATGAAGATTCTCCATGGTTATGGCACAAAGGGAAACAAGCGAAGAAAAAGTTTCGCACCCAAAGATCCCACTCTGGGATGTGACCGACTTCACTCTCCCACTTCGGACAAATCGGAGGGAATATTTGTAATAGTTAATTAGGTTACTTTATTTGTTTTGGCATTTCAAACGCGGAGAAATATTATATCCAAATCCACTTTCTGACTTCATTTGCTATTTTCCATCGATTTACTGATTTTTTTAGCTAAATGACCCTGAAATTGAAAAGCACTACAAATGAACTCTGAATAGGTTGAAACTTGGCATGGTATCCTCATTTCACCCACATAGCATGTGCAAAAAAAGTAGAGATGGTTACGGCAAAAACTGGATGCACTTCGTGTACAAAATGGACAATCTCTTTCGAAGTATCAGGGTTTCACACGAAAACGAGTCTGTTACAAAGGCTTTTCATTTTTTTTTACTTATTATAACTCAACACTTTTTGTGCATTCAGTATGCACCATTCAGAGCCATGTCATGAACTTTCAACCCTTTCTGACTTCATTTGCTATTTTCCATCGATTTACTGATTTTTTTGAGCTAAATGACCCTGAAATTGAAAAGCACTACAAATGAACTCTGAATAGGTAGAAACTTCGCATGGTATCCTCATTTCACCCACATAGCATGTGCAAAAAAGTAGAGATGGTTACGGCAAAAACTGGATGCACTTCGTGTACAAAATGGACAATCTCTTTCGAAGTATCAGGGTTTTACACGAAAACGAGTCTGTTAAAAAGGATTTTCTTAAATAACCAAGTTTTACTAAATTGAATATAATGATAAAACACAGTAATATTAAACATAAGAAAAAAGAATCACTGAAAATATTCAAATAAAACTCTAAAAACAGCAAAATATAACTCAGAAATAAATTAAAGAAAATAAATAAAGCAGAAAAGGGAAAAAAACTCTAAAAACACCCTATAGCACCGGTTGGTGGCTAGAACCGGTGCTATAGACCACCCTATAGCACCGGTTCGTGCCACGAACCGGTGCTATAGGTCTGCGCTTCCCGCCGCTTCACCTGGCTAAATTCGACCTATAGTACCGGTTCATGGCACGAACCGGTACTATAGGCCCCTCCTATATATACCGCGCTTACGAAATTTTCAGTTTCTCCTCCATTTCTTATCTCTCTTTCTCCCACCGCGTCCGCCCGTTGCCGCCCCCGCCCGTCGACGCGCCCTCCCGTTGCCGCGCCGCCGTCGCTGCCCGCTCCGTCGCCGCGCCTGTCGCCGCCCGCTCCGTTGTCGCGCCGTCGTCGTCGCCCTTCGTCGCCTCCTCCCCGCGCCGTCACCGCCGTCGCCGCCCGCCCGCCCGCCCCCTCGCCTGAGCCGCTGTGAGCCCCCACTGCCGCGCCAATGCACACACACACGCGCACACGCGCGCACACACACACACACTTTAATTTTTAGATGAATTTGTTTAGATATGAATGTCGTTAGATGAATTTTTTTAGATGAATGTTAGATATGTTACATGCATTTTTTAGTTTTTATATGTTAGATGCATTTTTTATGAATGTTAGATTAATTTTTTTAGATGAATGTTAGATATCGATGTTAGATGCATTTTTTAGTTGTTAATGTTAGATGCATTTTTTAGTTGTTAGATGATAGATGCATTTTTTAGATGATTGTTACATGAAATTTTTAGCTAGATGAATATGTTAGATGAATATTTTAGATGAATGAATATGTTAGATGGATTTTTTAGATGAATATGTTAGATGAATTTTTTAGATGAATATGTTAGATGTATATATATGTTAGTTAGATGAGAGAATAAGAATGCCGACTGTTGTCGTGAAGGTCTCTTCTTCTTGCTTCTCCTGGTGCTAGGCCTTTGTTATGCACTAGGATAAGGAGGGAGAAGAGGCCATCACCGACGGTCGAAAAATCAGTGAGGGAGTGTATCCACCATATATGAGAGAAGAAGAATGCTGATGTTGTCGTGAAGGTCTCTTCTTCCTCTTTCTCCTGGTGCTAGACTTTTGTTATGCACTAGGGGAAGGAGGGAGAATAGACCATCACCGGCGGTCGAAAAATCAGTGAGGGAGTGTATCCACCATATATGAGAGAAGAAGAATGCCGACTGTTGTCGTGAAGGTCTCTTCTTCTTCCTTCTCCTGGTGCTAGACCTTTGTTATGCACTAGGGGAAGGAGGGAAAAGAGACCATCACCGGCGGTCGAAAAATCAGTGAGGAAGTGTATCCACCACATATGAGAGACGAATAATCCCGACTAGAGAGTTTTCAAGAAAAGACATGGCAGACCGATATAAAGTTAACCGGCCGTGATGAATAATAATTATCTATTTTAGATATTGTAGTACATATTTTTAATTATACAAGTTTAATCTCTTTGAAACATAGGAAATGTCGTCTTCCGACGACGATAGGATCCCGGAGTGCTCCTGGTGCGGTGACGACCGGGGTCTGTGCGACAGGCCTCACCTGGAAGACGGTCGTTACTTCAGTATTAAGCTCGACGAGACCTTCGATGTCGAAACGGTACGCAACGACAAGTCTTTTTTCGTAATTAAGCATGATTTCACCTACTTCAACGTGTAATTAATTTTCGTCTTTTACAATGCGACTAGTTTATCCCATGCCATGCAAGACGCTATGTCTTGGAGAGGATGGGATTTGAAGATCATGAAACTACGGAAACAAAGCAAATTCACCTAAGGACCATGCATAATTTTGATTTTGAAGTAGATTTGTACAATTCAGATAGCGTAACCACTTTTGGTTACAAGGATTGGGAAGCATTTTGCAAGACATATGGTTTTTATGAGGGTATGCTTGTCACCATGGATCTTGGTAATCCGGATCGCATCGCCGAAGACGATTTAGACATTTGGGTCCTTGTTGACGATATGATTCCAATTCTACCTAGAGGTGAGTTTCTCAAACATAGTTATTTAGTAATTTATATTGTTTATTTCAAAATAGTTGACAGCTTATTTCCATTGACAGGTTATTTTAGTTGTTCAAATAATGTGAGGATGATGCTAGACAGAACCTACTACACCCCTGGCTCAGAATTTACTTATAAGGAGAAAGATCATCTGATCTCATTTTATTCCTTTCTTGAGGATTACATTCAATATCGTAATATTCCTCCACATTATGGTCAATACGTCCCACTAGTGCACGTGTTGAACTACGTTAATATCCATTTAGATAGCATGGTAAGATTTTTTTTACTATTACGACATTCGTGCATGTTTTGCATTAATTCTTCTTGAACTGAACTACAATGCTAACTACGAAGTCATCACTATGTTTTGTAACAGATATTCCCTAGTGATTGTGTGCCTCGTCTCATGTTTCGAAATGGTCGACTACAAGTTTTGAACATTCTGCCAGGTTATCCTACGAATCACATGTGTCCATATCGGATTTCTTCATCAGGTGAAGGAATGGAAATCAAAGAATGGAAAAAAATAATGGACACTCGTAAGGAGGTACTTGGAAGCAAAACAGTGAGAAAGGCAAAAATTGGAGACAGGATAATCTGCGTTCTCCATAATGGACAATCAGGTCGACTTGATGAAGGGTCAGGCGCCATCTTGTTTTATGCTATTTTACCTAAGAAAATTGGTACGTAGTAGCTATAGGTCGACTTGATGATCATGTGTGCGCGCTAAGAACAAGTAAGTATGATTGTATTAGATGACTATGAGATGATGATGAGTATTTGACTTGTTATCGAGTAGATGTTGTATGCTCGATGATGATGAGTATGACTTGTTATTTTATACCAATGTTGAGTTTTTATTATTATTATGATCGATGATGCATGATGCTAAGTTGTTCTATGAGCTATTATATACTCCCTCCGTTCCGATTTACTCGTCGTGGTTTTAGTTCAAATTTGAACTAAAACCACGACGAGTAAATCGGAACGGAGGGAGTAGATTCTAATAGTTTCGATGTGCGTACCATATATGTTGGCTCCACGAGAAATTATATTTATATATACGCATAACGTGTACAATATGTAGTATCGTAAAATACCAGCAAATGAAAAAGAATTAAATGGAAAACACAAAAATAAAGGAAAAATAAATCATAAACCCAAAACTCCTCAACCTAACAATACCGGTTGGTTATACCAACCGGTACTAAAGGTCCTCCACCCCACGCGGGTGGGTCGTGCCACGTGGTGGCCCTTTAGCACCGGTTCGTGCGGAACCGGTACTAAAGGGGGGGCCTTTAGTGCCCACCCTTTAGTACCGGTTCCAGAACCGGTACTAAAGTGCTTCACGAACCTGTGCTACAGGCTATTTCTCCACTAGTGGAATGGTAGACATGTCCTTCACATAGAAAACCTGCGCCACATCATTGGCTAGGACGAATGGTTCGTCTGTGTACCCAAGATTGTTTAGATCCACTGTTGTCATACCGTATTATGGGTCTACCTGTACCCCGCCTCCTGACATATTGATCCATTTGCACTGAAACAAAGGGACTTTAAAATCCTCTCCATAGTCAAGTTCCCATATGTCGACTATGTAACCATAATATATGTCCACTCCCCTCTTGGTTGCTGCATCAAACCGGACACCACTGTTTTGGTTGGTGCTCTTTTGATCTTGGGCGATCATGTAAAATATATTCCCATTTATCTCGTACCCTTTGTAAGTCAATACAGTCGAAGATGGTCCCCTGGCCAACGTGTACAGCTCATCAGAAACATCGTTGTCACCCATGAGATGTTTTTGCAACCAACTGCTGAAAGTCCTGATGTGTTCACATGTAATCCAGTCGTCACACTGCTGAGGGTGTTTGGAGCACAGAATATTCTTGTGTTCATTGACATACGGGGTCACCAAGGTAGAATTCTGTAGAACTGTGTAGTGTGCTTGAGACCAAGAATGTCCGTCGCTACATATTTTTGAAGCCTCTCCTAGGGTGCCTTTTCCAGTCAGTCTCCCCTCATAGCGCGATTGAGGGAGACCAATCTTCTTAACGTTGGGAATGAAGTCAACACAAAACCCAATGACCTCCTCTGTTTGATGTCCCGTGGAGATGCTTCCTTCTGGCCAAGCACGGTTACGGACATATTTCTTTAAGACTCCCATGAACCTCTCAAAGGGGAACATATTGTGTAGAAATACAGGGCCCAGAATGGCAATCTCGTCGACTAGATGAACTAGGACGTGCGTCATGATGTTGAAGAAGGATGGTGGGAACACCAGCTTGAAACTGACAAGACATTACGCCATATCACTCCTTAACCTTGCTAGGATTTCTGGAGCGATCATCTTTTGAGAGATTGCATTGAGGAATGCACATAGCTTCACGATGGCTAATCGAACGTTTTCCGGTAGAAGCCCCCTCAATGCAACCGGAAGCAGTTGCGTCATAATCATGTGGCAGTCATGGGACTTCAGGTTATGGAACTTTTTCTCTGCCATATTTATTATTCCCTTTATATTAGACGAGAAGCCAGGCGGGACCTTCATACTGAGCAGGCATTGAAAGAAGATTTCCTTCTCGTCTTTGGTAAGAGCGTAGCTGGCAGGACCTTCGTACTGCTTTGGAGGCCTGCCGTCTTTTTCGTGCACACGTTGTTGGTCCTCACGTGCCCCCGGTGTATCTTTTGTCTTCCCATACACGCCCAAGAAGCCTAGCAGGTTCACGCAGAGATTCTTCGTCACGTGCATCACGTCGATTGCAGAGCGGACCTCTAGGTCTACCCAGTAGGGTAGGTCCCAAAATATAGATTTCTTCTTCCACATGGGTGCGTGTCCCTCAGCGTCATTCGGAACAGATAGTCCGCCTGGACCCTTTCCAAAGATTACTTGTAAATCATTGACCATAGATAGTATGTGATCACCACTACGGACGGCGGGCTTCTTCCGGTGATCTGACTCGCCTTTGATGTGCTTGCCTTTCTTTCGACGTTGATGGTTGGTCGGAAGAAATCATCGATGCCCCAGGTACACGTTCTTCATGCAGTTGTCCAAATAAATACTTTCGGTGTCATCTAAACAATGCGTGCATGCGTGGTATCCCTTGTTTGTCTGTCCTGAAAGGTTGCTGAGAGCAGGCCAATCATTGATGATTACAAACAGCAACGCATGTAGGTTAAATTCCTGTTGTTTGTGCTCATCCCACACACGTACACCGTCTCCATTCCACAGCTGTAAAAGTTCTTCAACTAATGGCCTTAGGTACACATCAATGTCGTTGCCGGGTTGCTTAGGGCCTTGGATGAGCACTGGCATCATAATGAACTTCCGCTTCATGCACAACCAAGGAGGAAGGTTATAGATACATAGAGTGACGGGCCAGGTGCTATGATTGCTGTTCTGCTCCCCAAAAGGATTAATGCCATCCGCGCTTAAAGCAAACCATACGTTCCTTGCGTCAGCTGCAAATTCCTTCCACCTTCTCTCGATTTTTCTCCACTGCGACCCATCAGCGGGTGCTCTCAACTTTCCGTCTTTCTTACGGTCTTCTTTGTGCCATCGCATCAACTTGGCATGCTCTTTGTTTCTGAACAGACGTTTCAGCCGTGGTATTATTGGAGCATACCACATCACCTTGGCAGGAACCCTCTTCCTGGGGCGCTCGCCCTCAACATCACCAGGGTCATCTCGTCTGATCTTATACCGCAATGCACCGCATACAGGGCATGCGTTCAATTCCTCGTACTCACCGCGGTACAGGATGCAGTCATTAGGGCATGCATGTATCTTCTGCACCTCTAATCCTAGAGGGCAGAGAACCTTCTTTGCTTCGTACATACTGTCAGGCAATTCGTTATCCTTTGGAAGCTTCTTCTTCATTATTTTCAGTAGCCGCTCAAATACCTTGTCAGATACACCATTCTCGGCCTTCCATTCCAGAATTTCCAGTGTGGTGCCGAGCTTTGTGTTGTCATCTTCGCAATTTGGGTACAACGGTTTTTTGTGATCCTCTAACATGCGGTCGAACTTCAACCTCTCCTTTTCAGTCTCGCATTCTCTCTATGCATCAGCAATGACCCGACGAAGATCATCATCAGGCACAACCTCTGGTTCCTCTTGATCTTCAGCTTCCCCCATTGCAGCATCACCGTATTCAGGGGGCACATAGTTGTCGTCATACTCTTCTTCTTCATTTTCTTCCATCATAACACCTCTTTCTCCGTGCTTGGTCCAAACGGTATAGTGTGGCATGAAACCCTTCTCAAGCAGGTGGACGTGAAGGGTTTTCGACGAACAGTAAGACTTTGTATTCCCACATATAGTGCATGGACAACACATAAAACCATTCTGCTTGTTTGCCTCAGCCACTGTGAGAAAATTACTTAGACGGTTCGTGTACTCGGAGGTGCGTCTGTTACCGTACATTCATTGCCGGTTCATCTGCGTGCATTACATATGATTAAGTGTGTCAAAAACCATTACAGAACATCATGAAGAGAGAAGTGACCAAATTAATAGAAATTCATCATCACATTAAAACCATAGTACTGTAGTGATCAAATGTTAGTTCTGAAATAATAAATACATAAAGTTCATACATAGTTCTCATAGAACAACATATAGCTCTCTAGGTAGAGCATCTAATTAAAACATACATTGAAATTATCGCAACTAAGGTAACAATTGATCCAACAGCATAATGATACCAAGCCTCATTATCAATGGCATATTTTCTAATCTTTCTAATCTTCAAGCGCATCGCATCCATCTTGATCTTGTGATCATCGACGACATCGGCAACATATAACTCCAGTTTCATCTTCTCTTCTTCATTTCTTTTCAGTTTTTCTTTCAAATACTCATTTTCTTTTTCAACCAAAGTTAACTTCTCGACAAGAAGTTCTATGTCGGTTTGAATTTCCGGTTCACATATCTCTCAGATAAAAACATCTATGTCACGTTGGTGGGCATAATTGGCATAAACACTAAATGATACAAATAGTTATAGAAGATAATATACCACATCCGAATCATAGACAGGAGGAGGGCCGACGGGGGCGGATACGAAAACCAGTGCACTATATAATAACAAATAATAATAAAAGTAAGATTGTTTTTTCATTTCAGAAAGAAGATAACATCAAGAGGCTCACCGTGGTGGTGCCGGCGACGAGATCGGTGCGGGCGATCGACGGCGGTGAAGACGGGGACGGGACGTGACGGACCGCTAAACCTAGACAAATCTCGGGGAAAATGGAACCTGGAGGTCGAGCTTTGAGAGGAGAAAGCTTAACTAGTGTGGCTCGGGCATTTCATCGAACACCTCATGTGCATAGGAGGTGAGATAGAGCACCACAAAGCTCCCACCTCGCCGGCCAGAAAAAACAGAGCACTGGTGGAGTGCTCTGCTCGCCGGCGAGGCGTATATATAGGCAGCTCAATAGTCCCGGTTCGTGGCTGGAACCGGGACTAAATGTCCCCTTTTGGTACCGGTTCATGCCATCAACCGGGACCAATGCTTGTGGGCCAGGGGCGAAGCCTATTTGTCCCGGTTCGTGCCAGGAACCGGGACCATAGGGCACATATGAACCGGGACCAATGCCCCCCGTGGCCCGCCGGGCCCCCTGGCACCAAGAATCGGGACAAATGACACCCATTGGTCCCGGTTCTTGCTGAAACGGGACTAATGGCTTTCCTGCTGTTGAACCATTGCCCTGTTTTCTACTAGTGGTTGTTGTCTGCACAGGAGTGAATTGATATATCCGTGCAAAAAGCGCCGAGAGGCTTCGGCAATGGGTGGCGCCTTCTCGTGTGTGATCTCGTTCCGTACATGCCATACTCTGCACATGGTCATGAGCACCACCAGTCTCGCTTTCTCATCCAGGGGATCCAGTAGTGAGAAGATCAAATCTGGGCCAGTGTTGACGATGGCCTCCACCTTGGGGATGTTCCAGTCCAAGGCCATAACCCGCTAGAGCTCTCTTGCCAGGGGACACCTGCAAAGCGCATGGAATCCATCGTCATGTTCCACACCGCACATGGGGCAAATGTCAGTAACCTCGAGGTGCCGCGAGACTTTATTGGCCCAAGTAGCAAGTGAGTTGGTTGGCATGTTGTATTTGTGGAAAAAAAACAGCCAATTGGACCGCCTTAGAATAAAATTCTACTCCATCCGTTCCTAAATATAAGTCCTTTTAGAGATTTCAAATGGACTAAACATACGGATGTATATAGACATATTTTAGAGTGTAGATTCACTCATTATGCTTCGTATGTAGTCACTTATTGAAATCTCTAAAAAGACTTACATTTAGGAACGGAGGGAGTAGCTGCCTACTGGATACACACACTCACACGCACATAGCCTATTGGTACACAAGATGTGGACTTGCCAGTTTGTACGATGCCACACGATTTCTTGCACGAGGACGTCATGGCTGAGATTTTATCCGTGGTGACTTAATTACAAATTCAAGCACTACCTATTCATCCAAATAATTGTTACTAGTTCTCTTAAGTTTCCATTTTATGTGTGGTAAAATAAATATTTGTACCAACATGAAAACTTGTTTTCTTTTACTCCCTCCGTTCCGAAATACATGACGCTGGGGATTTTTCCCGACCAGGTGAAAAAGCAGCGAATGACCAGGTTACCCTTCAGTTTTGAATTCTCTCCTCGATCTCCACTCAGGTCGTCTTCCAGATCCGCCCGCCTCCATCGCCCCCCACCTCCGCCCGCCTCCATCGCCCCCCACCTCTGGATCCTCCAACCCCATCGCCTCCACCTCTGGATCCTCCAACTCCATCGCCCCCACCTCTGGATCCTCCACCTCCATCGCCTCCCATCTCACCCAGCAGATCCCCTCCCATCCTCCCCGTCTTCCTGGGCCAGCAGATCCCCCTCCTCGTCCTGGGCCAGCAAATCCCCACCTCGTCATCCCAAGGCCAGCGCCCTGCTGCAGATTGCCATCACCCTCCTGTGGCCTCGCCACTCCACCTCCAGTATGCAGATCGCCGCCCGGCTTCAGGTCCTGGTCGCTCAACAGTCCAAAAACAGGCAATTCAGTTGCATGGTGTTGAGGGTTGTGGCAACAGAATTTAGCATGACAAAAATCAGTATTGGAGCATGATGTTGGAGTAGTTGCATGATGTTGGAGCATTCAAAATCAGTCTGCTTTGGAGTAAAAGTGCGATACTCTATCAAACAGATTGCATGATGTTGGAGTGTCATTAATGAATAGCATGATGTTGGAATACAATTGCATGATGAAGTACTACAGGGGCAGAATCACTTTTACAACATCATGCAACATCATTTTCATGACAAGACTAGAATTGCATGATGTTGGAGTACTACAGTGCTTGATTTTGCATAAACTTATACTATGGCGAAGACTGAACAGGCTCCAGTCCGAAGGTGCAGCTCCAGGCTCCATTGCACCAACTTCGAATAGGCAGACTAAAAAGGAAATAGACATAGTCGTAGGCAGAGGCATGGATTTCGATCTCAATTGCACTCCAGCTGAAGAAGAAGACATACTCCAAGATGATATGAACATGGAAGAGGAAGAGGGCATCGATCCCGGTCAAGATGTAGTTGGTGAGCTCCAATACTCCTGCCATGAACAATCAATAGTTCATTTGTACCCCTATAATGGAGTAGCAAGCAAGTGTTGAGCAATTAAAAAATGCATTTGGTATAAACAATGGTAAACAACAAAGTTTGGTATTAACAAATTCATTTGGTACTCTGCAAGTGTTAATAATCATCTGCAAGTGTTATACTCCAAGTTAGATCATGAAACAGTAGTGAACTACTCCAAGTTAACTGAAACAACAATAGTAATACTACTCCAGTTTCTGAAAATGAACAGTTCATTTAGCAACTTTAGATCAAACTGAATACTCCAGGAAAAGTTTAGATCATACTCCAGGAAAAATATGATCAAGTAGTGATCAAACTGAATAATCCATGAAAAACATGATCAAGTTTAGATCAAATTGAATACTCTAGTTTCTAAAAATGAACAGTAAGAGTAGCTCATTTAGCAAGTTTCTCAAAATGAACAGTAACTCTAGTTTCTGAAAATGAACAGTAGCTCATTTATCATTTCATCAATTTATCATTTGAGCATTTCATCATTTGATCATTTCTTGTTGTTTTTCATTTGATCATTTGAGCATGGACTAATATTTTTTTCATTGTTTTGTTTCTTGTTGCAGTTATTGAGCAAGGAGTTAGAAAAAAGAAAACCCTCACTAACGAGCAAAAGTACGCTGCTTATGTGGCATTGCATTCAGTGTGCATGAGCAGAGGTGGAAAATTCAAAAGAAATGATAAGAAAGACCTTGCACAATTTTTTAAGGTAGAAGTGAGGAGTATACAGAGAGTTTGGCAGAAGGCGATGGAGCAAATTTCAGAAGGTTTAGAGGTGGATGTTTCCGATCAGAGAAAAGGAAACTCTGGAAGAAAGCCAAAGGACATCAATTTAGAGCAAATCCCTACCATCCCACTAAACAAGAGGTCCACTATCAGATCTCTTGCTTGGCAATTGGGATGTAGCCCTACCACACTGCATAGAAAGTTCAAGCTAAATTTGATAAAAAGGCACACAAACTGTGTGAAGCCAACTCTAAAGGAAAAGAATATGAAGGATAGGATGGAATTTTGTATGTCAATGCTTGACGAGACAACCGTAGAAACTTCAAGGCCTAAATTCAAGACGATGCACAATGTTGTGCACATTGATGAGAAGTGGTTCAATATGACGAAGAAAAATAAGACCTACTATCTGCTGGATGGGGAGGAGGAGCCTACGAGGCCTATACATGGCAACTGCATTGGCAAGGTGATGTTCTTAACGGCCGTTGCTAGGCCAAGGTGGGATCGTGAAGGAAACGTGACCTTCTCTGGGAAAATCGGTATCTGGCCATTTGTGAAAGAAGTTCCTGCTCAGAGGAGAAGTGATAACAGGCCCAGAGGTACAATAGAGACAAAGTCCATAAAGGTCGACAGAAAAGTGATGAGAGAGTTCCTGATAGAGAAGGTCTTGCCAGCGATACAAGCAATTTGGCCTGAAAGTGATTTGGATGACCATCTATATTCAGCAGGATAATGCTAAGCCCCATATCTTGCCAAATGACCCAGAATTTCTAGTAGTATGCATAAAAACTGGACTTGACATCAGAATAATACAACAGCCCGCCAACAGTCCTGATTTGAATGTGCTTGACCTTGGGTTTTTCAACTCGCTTCAATCCCTAACAGATTGTCTGAGTCCTAAAACACTACAAGACCTTATTAATGGTGTTTTGGAGGAATTTGAAGGCTATGAGGTTTACAAGCTCAATAGAATTTTCCTAACTCGCAAAGCGTGCATGATTGAGATCCTAAACCATGCAGGGGCAATGGGTATAAAATACCACATGTGAACAAGGAAAGGCTCGAGGGTGTTGGGCAGCTACCTCCAAGATTGTCATGCCCTCAAGAGGTTTACGCAAATGCCCTGCACAACTTAGGGCTAATGGAGATGGTTCAGTAATGGAAGAGGCCCGAGATGCTTGTTGTCAAGAGACCGAGATGTTGTTGCCAAGAGAGACGAGGATGCTTGTTGTCAAGAGACTTGAGATGCTTGTTGTCAAGAGACTTGAGATGTTTGTTGTCAAGAGACCTGAGATGCTGTTGCCAAGAGACCTGAGGATGCTTGTTATCAAGAGACTTGAGATGCTTGTTGCCAAGAGACTTGAGATGCTTGTTGCCAAGAGACTTGAGATGCTTGTTGTCAAGAGACTTGAGATGCTTGTTGTGAACAGACCTGAGATGAGGCTTGTGGAGTATGCTTGTTGCATCCTTGTGATTATTTGTGTGGAGTATGAGTATAATCCATATTTGAGTATGTTTGCAAAGGCTTGTGCGGTGGATTTTTTACTCCATTTGTATGATCATTTTATTCCATATGTTTGCATCGGCTTGTGTGGAGCGAATTCTCTTATTTTCTTAGGAGGAAAGGTCTAGGAGAGGAAAGGAGTGGAATAGAAGAGGAGAGGATTAATTTAGATTTAATTAGCAGAAAAGGTTTCATTTAGATTTAATTAACAGAAAAGGTTTAATTTAAGTTTAATTAACTAAAAAGGTTTAATTTAAGTTTGATTAACTAAAAAGGTTTATTTTAGATTTAATTAACAGAAAAGGTTTTAATTTACAGTTAATTTCCAGATAAGAGAAGAGAAGAGAGGAGAGATAAGAAGAGAGTAAGTAACTGGATTAAGCTATTGAAGTAAGTAACTCCATGGAGTACTAATGTCCAGGAGTACTCCAATGCTTTATTAATAAACAAGACAGTACTAATGTCCAGGAGTACTCCAATTCAAGAAAAGAAAGGAGAAGAGAAGAGATCCAAGAACTACTCCTACTGGAATTGTCACTGGGTAATACTACTGCTGTCCTACACAATACTCCTACTCCAAGAACTACTCCTACTGCCAAGTACTGAAGAGAAGAGAAGAGAAGAGAGGAGAGGAGAAGAGCAATATACACTAAATTACCCCACTAAACAGCAAAAGGTTTCATTTAATTAGTTTAATTAATAGAAAAAGGTTTAAGTTAGTTTAATTAATAGAAAAATGTTTTAGTTAATTTAACTAAAGAAACTGAAAGGTTTGAGTTAATTTAAATTAACTGAAAAGAGAAGAGAAGATCTACACTACTCCAAATTTTGAACTCACTTTTTTTATTTGAGAAGAGAAGAGCAGAGCAAGCAATCGCCTCTGCTCCAAGCTAATCTGACCGCAAACCGAAACTCCAAATCTGATTATTCAGTACTCCAAATATTGGATCTGTTTGCTACTCCAAATTTTGCAACCACTACTCAAAACAATACTTAAACTACAGAAACTACAGCAGAACAATTGCAGTTTTGAAGTAAAGCTTCAGTTAATTTTAAAGTTTAAATTAAACTTTCAGTTAAAATGGAGAGAAGATGGAGAGAAACTACAGTAAGTATTGTTGGAGTACTCACTAACTACTGTAAGATGAGTACAATACAGTATTGCTGCAAGAGGAGAACAGTACTCCACTAGCTCATTGCAAATTTAACCAAAACTACAGTAGCACAGATGTTGGTGAGGAAACAACAGTACTATTGCAAGAGGAGTAGTAAAATCAGTCGTACTCTTAACCCTATTAAGCTCACAGATGTTGGTGCACAGTAGAAAGAGCCTCACTTAATTCCAAACAAGACTCCAAAACATGCAATTCCACATCGGACACGCAGATGATACTCCTCTGAATGAATGATCAAGCAGAAAGGCCGAGCACAACGAGCACGACGTCGCGTCGGCACCACAAGCACCACCGTCGCGCCGCCGCCGCAAGCACAACAGAGGATTGGAACTCTGAATCGAACGACAATCAAGCAAAACAATCGACCATCGACGGTAAACCTCTCAAGAAATGTTGAAATGCTGCTGCTGCTTGGTTGATTACAGAGAGCTCGGTAGGCAATTAAGGCCTCACATATGACATTAGCATCCATAACATTTGCTAGCACTACTCCTAGCAGTACACAAGATCACAAGAATCTCCATTTGCTAGCACTACTCCTAGCAGTACACAAGATCAGAAGAATCTCCATTTGCTAGCACTACTCCTAGCATCTGACATTAAGTTTTCACGGAGAAGAGACAGGAAGAGGAAGAGAGAGCAATACCTCCAAGAGTCATCATCCATGGACGCATAGCCGGGCCACCGCGTCCATCCTCTCGCCACCGACGCAACAGCTGCTCCTCAAGGAGTCGCTCATGGAGGCCGTGACGCGAGGAGGCGGCGGCGGCATGGCGGCGACAAGCTGCCGCAGTGGTGTTAGACCGCATCCTTCGACGTCGGTGGTGTGTACGACGACTCAAGCACGGGGCAGGGCGGAGGTGCCGTTGGGTCCAGCTGCTCACCATCCTCCTCTCCTTGGCAAGATCGGCGCTTCGGCACCGCCTGCTGCTCCTTGTCACCGCCCAGCAGATGCAGCAGCTCCCCACAGCCCAAGACAGATCTGGCAGCTTCTCATCGCCACAGTTCCTCTTCCCGCAGCTCCTCCTACTCCAGCAGCTCCTCCGCGGTAAAATCGAATCTTGGGACAACGGCAGGATGACGCGAGAGAAAGAGGGCAGCGGCGACGCGGTTAAGGGAGATGCTGACGCAGCGAGGGAGATGCTGCTGCTAAGCGGCGAGGAGATCTTGTGGGCGGGCGAGGAGATCTGTGGCGCCAGGGGAGGAGATGCGGTGGGAGAGAGGCAGAGAGCGATACGGGCGAGGGAGACAGAGAGAGTGAGAGAGAGGGACTGAGAGCGATGCGGTTGAGGGTAAAAATGGAAAACGCGTATATTTCATAGGGTTACGAAATTTCAACGTGCAGACGTAAAACGTCATGTATTTCGGAACGGAGGGAGTAAATTACATGCATGCATGCATGCATGAAATATCTTACCGTTGCATGGCGCGGTAGGAAGAAGAGAAAATCTATCAATTTCTAGTGGAAGCGACTCTGGCACGTATGTCACGGATAGATAGATGAATAGATAATATCAGACACAAACGTGATACTAAGCTCAGGGATGATTTTCTCTCACACGAACCCTGATGCGGACAGGCGGCTGGCCGACAGATTTGCACATGCATGCACGCCGTTCAGATTAATCGGTACGCAGACAAGCCACAACAAAACAACGCTAGCTACCAACGTAACATCAATCTACAATTGCACCAAGGACGGACCATTGCTCTATCCAATTAATTCAGTTTGTGAGCTAGCGTAGCTATCTTTACTGTGGTCCAGGAGGCATTTGGATCCTGGCTTTCCAGTTGTTGTTGCCTGCATATATATGTGTGTGTTAACTGCCGATATAAACCAACCACCACTATAACACAACCACAAAATGAAAAATGACCAGCTCCCAGAGCCCACAGCCAGCTAGTAGTACAAAAAGCTAGTACTTACTTTTTCCTTTTGGAAATTCGATTTGTGCCACTACCTATTTGGAGGATATTTACCACGCTCGTTGTTGTGGGAATCGATTGTTGCAATTTATTTCGAGTGGCCTGATTAATTGTATGAAACATCAATAGTTCAATTAATAATATATGAACTAAAATCTCCGTCGTTGTTGATTTGTCTGTCGTATCTCTAACACTAACCGCAGAAATGACTAAATCTGCTATGCTCGTGCTGTTTTTACTTAAATTTCTCTTGGGAGACGCCTAGCTTCTTCGACCTCTGCGACGCAGATAGGTGAGCCTAGCATGAACACCGTAGTCCATCATCCAGGATGCCATCGCCTACATCGAGGAGCTCCAGGAGCAGGAGCGCCAGATTCTCGCCGACCCCGGAACCGACAGCTGCACCGCCGTGTTCAAGGCAGACTCGACCGTGGAGGACGGCGTCGGCTCCCCGCCACGGACTACCTCCGCCTCCTCCATCTGTTCCCCTGCCCCGCATCCGGTCCAAATCCTGGAGGTAATTATGCATTCATCTGTCGCTGAGGGCTGAAAGGGAGCTGGGAATAAGAATGAGGTGAGAGAGATACGTGATAGCAAAGCGAGTGGATTTCATGCGCTCGGGCTCTATTTTCAAACATTGAAAAATCAACCTAATAAGTTTCAAAAAATTCTGAAAAAATACACAAGTACTATAGAAGTAGATGAGATCTGTGTTAAATTTTATCATGAAATACGTTTCTGTGTGGCTTGTACAAAAATATGAAATCATGTACTTTTATACTCTATAGACGTGGCGAGCAAGGACATGCCCGCCCAGCATGTGAAATTGATAGTTATATCGAAACAAAATCATGTACCCCCCTCGTTCACTTTTATAAGTCGTTTCAGACAACTGAAAATGGATTATTTTGCACATTGTCGGAAATGTCTTTAAAGCCTTATAAAAGTGAACAGAGGAAGTACTTTTATAGATGGTTCTTTAACAAATGTGAAATTGATTTTTTATATATATTTAGACAGTTGCCTCTCTCTTTTCCACTCAACTACAGACTAGGACATGCCTGTCTCTAAATTATCTCTCGTCTCGTATTCATAACTTTTAAACCAAAATTTCTTTCAAGATTATTTGTTTATATAATTGAACTATAGATATAAGATCTTCAGAACATGACCAATTTCCAATATATTTCAAACAAGTTTAATAAGTTGTTTCAGTTCAATTTCTGAAATCAATTATTTAAAATATAGAAAAATATGTTTTCATACACAGGAACTATATTTTAATGTGTTTGTGAAGCTGCATATTTCATTGTGTGGAACCAATATTTGTGAAATATAAATGAAATTAAAATATAAAATTATTTTTTTAAACCGAGTTAAATTAATGTTTTGAAATGAGAAAAATATTTTATTCTAATGTGTGAAACCAAATTTTAAATGAGACAAATCAGATTTTTGAAATGTGTTAAATATGTTTTTTCAAAATTATAGAATTAATTTTTTAACAGGTGAAATCAATTTTTTATAATGTTTAAAATCAGTTTTGGAAATGAGTGATATAAATTATGAAATGACTGAAACTAGTTTCTCAAATTCAGCAAAACCATTTTTTTAATGTGTAAAATTATTTTTTTGAAATAAGTGGAATCTGCTTTTTGAAAATAAATGAACTATCTAAGTAAGTGAAATCGGTTTTAAAATATGTGAAATATGATTCTGCAATAAGTGAAATTATTTATTTGAATTGGGTGAAATAAGTTTTTAGAAATGAGTGAACTCAATTGAGTGAGCTTATAGGATTTTAAGTGAATGAAATTGATTGTTTCAAATGCTTTAAATAAGTACTTTAATTGAGTGAAGATAGTTTTTAAATGAGTAGAATGAGCTTTCAGAAATGATTTTTATTATTTGGTTAAATTGAGTGACATTAGTTTCTGGAATAATTAAAATTGTTTTGTGAGATAGTTGAAATCTATCTTCAAAAAATTGAAATCATTTTTCATATAGGAAAAACTTTCAGTGTTTCTGAAGATGCTTATTTTAGTGTGTAAAACAAATATTTGAGAAATTTAACTGAAATTGGAATATAATATTTTTCAATCCGCTTATTTCCCTGTGTGTACAACTAAAATAAGCAGCTGCAAAATGTATCATTATTTGAAACAACAACATTAAGTATATTTTAAAACAATCTCGGTTTCGCATTTCAAAATAGCGAAACTACTGAAATCGCTTTTTGTGAATAGTGAAACAGTTGAAATCACATTTTGAAAAAGTTAAACTATTGAAATATCTTTTGAACAGTTTTAGTTCACTTTTACAAATATCTGACAAAAGTTTGGTTGTTGTGTGCATGTCGTTGCATTCATGTACTTGTTGGCAAGCATGGATCCACCTCCACCTTGTCATCACTTGTAGCTAGCACCATCGCTAGATATAAGAATTCTGTCAATTTGCTATGTGCAATGAGAAGAAAATGACGAGAGGAAGATGGCCGCATTTGTGGACCACACACATGAAACATGTATATTAGCAAGTTGGTATTCTGGTCAACTTCGATTATTACAGTGTTTACCTGAAATGTAGTACCAAAATAGTATTAACATGCAACCATATTAAGAGTTGATCGAACACACACTCCTAATACAGGGTTTGGTAGGAGAAGTCCAGAATATGTAAAGCAAATGGTAGCCCACTCTGAATATAGTGTTTCTATTGAAAATGTCAAGAGGCTTGTAGAGAAGTATTGAAATGCACAAAAAGACAGATATTATTTCGATTAATTATTTCTAGATCTTATGTTTATGCGTGCACCATGTCTTAGACAATGAGAAGTTTTGGGGCATAGGGCAATGTGGTGTAACAACACTATGAAAAGAATATAACTGAATGGCCATTAAATAAATGTGTAACTTTACAAGTTGTGCAGCTGGAGGTGACGCAAGTGGCGGAGGATCTGGTAGTGGTTAACGTGAGACACAGAAAAGCGCAGGAGGCCATGGCGAAGGTGTATGGTGTGCTCGAGTCACTCTGTCTCAATGTCATCACGGCAAGTGTCACCGTCGTGGCCGACAACATTGTCCACAACATGTTCATCGAGGTAACCACCCATGAATTGCCCCTCCATTCAAATTAATTTCTCCTCTAGTTCTCTAGATTTCCCGAATGGAATTATTGCTCCTATCTCTTTCATTGGGTTTTTAGAATTCTTTGTGGTAAAGTCACCACACGAATGATGACAGAATATGTTAAGTCCACTATTTTTGTAAGACGTACATTGGGATTCTTGATGTGCTTGGTGAAGGAAAACGGATAGACTACACTAGCCCAAATTAAATAAATCCTCACAATAGATTACATCTAGTTTTATATAATGCGCTTACTGTGAGGCTGTTGCGGAAGTAGAGTCAATGTAGAGCATTGATAAAACTGTAGTCGTACTACCGTCTCCTCATGGTTCCCAAAAATGTTTTATTCAACCTTCACAGACACAATTTCTCTAAGCTATCCACTTCTTTGGGAAGGAGCGGCAGTTGTCAGTTGTCTAAATTGTTAGAACCGGACGGGACACTTTGAGCATATCATTAAACACTTTGAGCATATCATTAAGTTTGGTTCCTGAAAAGCGATTCACTGAAAGTTGTTGGACACATGCATTAATACTTGTGTGCACATATTTCACAATCTTTTGTGTCAATATTAGCAGGCATTTATATTCTTTAAATAAATATGGTTATATTTTTCAGACAGATGGAATGGATTGTGCTCAAATGATCAAGGAGATGGTACAGTCTCACTCAGTCATCTCAATGTGAGAAGAAGCCCATCGAAGTCCATGAAACCCTGATGAAGATTAAATGATGCAAGGAATGCACAAATTGGCAGCCCAATTACCTACACCTTGCTCAATCTCACTCGCATACTGTAGTCATCTTCAAATAATGTGACAACAGTTGAAACTAACTATATGGCCGAAGAAATAGACATTTTCGATGGACTTAATGCCAGCATGCAAGCCATATAAATTGACAATGATGCAAAAAGATATGGTATATCGTGTCTGATTATGAGGAACACTCACGTGTCTGTATTTATTTTTTTGAATAGGAAATTTCACTTTTGGTCCTCTAAGATTGAGTTTCTGACACTGTTTACCCTAGTTAGCTCAATGTCCTCTAAGATTGAGGCCACCCCTTGGTGAGAGTGGCGCTTAGTATAAATGATTATTTAGAAGGGATCAAATAAAATAATTGACCCAATTAATAGTGAATTTATAACTTATTTCATGAGGCATTGAACAAGAGATAGATGAATGATTGAAAGTGATAGGAAAGTACATTCACAATACATGTAGAACTTTGTCAAAAATTTCAGAGTGATGTCTTTGGTCATATGTGGCCAGCGACTAAGGCTTACAAGGTCACTTATTTTCAGTAGCACATGAACAAGATCTTGGAAGCTGATCCAAGTGTTGGTGAGTATCTAAACACATATCCCCCCCCCCCCTGTTGTGGATGAGGTGCAAATTTAATACTGACATCAAGTGTGATTAAATTCATAAAAACCTCTTCGTTCAATAACTGGGTTAAGGACTACAAGTGCATGCCTATTGATGAATTGGATTTCCGGATAACAATTGGATACTTGCTTCAAGGCGAGATGCTACTTGCTGTCATTCAACAAATAAACAATAGAAGTAGAGGACATGGTCAAGGAGTAGAAAGAAGGTGAATGCTGCCTTGATGTATGTATGTGATGATCAAACAAATGGAGGAGGCAGAGCCAATGAAAAGGACTTGTTCTCTTTTTCTCTCCTATCTAAAAAAAGAAACGTTCCTGTTCCGCTTCATCGAGCCATCCATTTCAGCAAGCTACATGTACGCGTTTTTGTTTTGTTTCAAATATACCTACTAATAAAGAAAATATGTACTCTGTGTCCATCATGCTATTTTGCAGAAAACCCCCTAATGTTTCTAGTAATCAACATGTAATTTCGTAGAAAGAGGGTGAATGATGCCTTGATGTATGTATTTGATGATCAAACAAATGATGCTCCTACAATTGTCACCCCAACAATTCCTAATATAAAGTTCATCACTATTCCACCAAGCTTGGAGGAGGCGACAAAGGATTCTACTGAGGGGCCTCCACCGAAGTCGGCTGACGTGACAGAGACAGTTGAGGCGGCGGAGATAGCTGACGCACCAGAGACCAATGAGGTAGCGGAGTCTGCCGAGGGGCCTCCTCCGTCTGAGTCTGCTGAGGCAGCGTCCAGTTTGAAAGCTTGATGTTCTCCTTTCTCCATAGGCAGGTACTCCTTAAGGCATTTTCCAGAAACATCTCTTCTTCACCTGTAGGGTACTCAAGCTCCAGCTCCTTAAATCCCTCCATTATTTCATCCACCCCGATGCTACTTCTTGAGCTTGCGTTGGTTTTTCCCTTAAAGAGGAAAGGGTGATGCAGCAAAGTAGAGATAAGTATTTCCCTCAGTTAAGAACCAAGGTTATCAATCCAGTAGGAGTATCAAGATGAGGCGCCAAGGTACCTGCACAAAAACAAACAACTTGCACCCAACGCTATAAGGGGTTGTCAATCCCTTCTCGGAAAAGAGCAAATGTAAGATATGATAGATAAATGATAATATAAAATAAATAAAGTAAAAGTGCAGCAAGGTATTTTTGGTATTTTTATATTTAAGATTGCAAATTATATGATGGAGAATAGACCCGGGGGCCATAGTGTTCACTAGAGGCTTCTCTCATGATAGCAAGTATTACGGTGGGTGAACGAATTACTGTCGAGCAATTGATAGAATTGCGCAAAGTCATGACGATATCTAAGGCAATGATCATACATATAGGCATCACGTCCGAGACAAGTAGACCGACTCCTGCCTGCATCTACTACTATTACTCCACACATCGACCGCTATCCAGCATGCATCTAGTGTATTAAGTTCATGACAAACATAGTAACGCCTTAAGCAAGATGACATGGTGTAGAGGGATAGAATCAATCTTTAGATAAAACCCCATCTTTTTACCCTTGATGGCAACAACACGATACGTGCCTCGCTACCCCTTCTGTCACTGGGTGAGGACACCGCACGGTATGAACCCAAAACCAAGCACATCTCCCATTGCAGGAACTATAGATCTAGTTGGCCAAACGAAACCCATAACTCGAAGAGACATACAAGGATACGAAATCATGCATAAAAGAGTTCAGAGAAGACTCAAATAATATTCATAGATAATCTGATCATAAATCCACAATTCATCGGATCTCGACAAACACACCGCAAAAGAAGATTGCATCGAATAGATCTCCATGAAGATCATGGAGAACTTTGTATTGAAAATCCAAGAGAGAGAGAAAGCCATCTAGCTAATAACTATGGACCCGAAGGTCTGTGGTAAACTACTCACAACTCATCGGAGAGGCAAAGGTGTTGATGTAGAAGCCCTCCGTGATCGATTCCCCCTCCGGCGGGACGCCGAAAAAGGCCCCAAGATGGGATCTCGTGGAAACAGAAGCTTGCGGCGGCGGAAAAGTATTTTCGTGGCTCTCTCTGATGGAACGGGGATTTATGGGAATTTATAGGCGGAAGAGGTAGGGCAGGAGAGGCACGGGAGGCCCACAAGCCTGCCAGCCCCCCCCTAGGGCGCGCCTGGGGGGCTTGTGACCTCCTCGGTTGCCTTCTGCCTTGGTTCTCAAGTCTTCTAGATGCCTTCTGTTATGAAAAAAAATCATCCCGCAGGTTTTATTCCGTTTGGACTCCGTTTATTATTCTTATCTGAAAAAGGTCAAAAACACGGGAAAAACAGAAACTGGCACTGGGCACTGAGTTAATAGGTTAGTCCCAAAAATGATATAAAATAACATATTACTGTATATAAAACATCCTAAGTTGATAATGTAATAGCATGGCACAATCAAAAATTATAGATACGTTGGAGACGTATCACCCGACAATAGCAAAGCCATGTGGAATCAGACGACAATGGAAAGTTCCCTCAGCTCGAGGAGGTAAGACAGAGCCGAGCGCCACCTTCAAGGTCAGGTGATAACCCACGAGTATAGGAGATCAATTGTAGCCTTTCTCGATAAGTAAGAGCGTCGAACCAAACGAGGAGCTAAAGATAGAACAAATATTCCCTCAAGTTCTATCGACCACTGATACAACTCTACGCGTGCTTGACGTTTGCTTTACCTAGAATAAGTATGAAACTAGAAGTACTTTGTAGGTGCAACGGGTAGGTCTTCAAGATAAATAAGAGCACGTAAATAAAAGATAGGGGTTGTTTGGATAAAGAAACAATTGCGTTAGTTTAACGAGTATGGAAAAGTGGTGGTACGAGTTGCGGAATTGTTCCTAAGCAATTGACTACTTTACTAGACCGATAGCAAGTTTTATGTGGGAGAGGTCACTGCTAGCATGTCATCCCTTACTTGGAATTCTATGCACTTATGATTGGAACTATTAGCAAGCATCCGCAACTACTAACGTTCTTTAAGGTAAAACCCAACCATAGCGTTAAGATATATTGGTCCCCTTCAATCCTGTATGCATCAATTTCTATGCTAGGCTGAAGCTGCTATCACCCTTGCCCTACAATACATAGTCCTATCAATATACAACTAATCCTATGGTGTGATCCACACGCGCGCTCATATGATGGGCACCAAAGGACAACAACATAACTACAAGCAAATTAAACCAATCATAGCAATTCACCAATCACTAATATGACAACAAAAATCCACATCTTTTGTACCCTTCTTATGATTATATGCTAACCATTCATCTTTTGTACTCTTGTTTACTGTCACTTCAGTACATTGAGCCTTTCATTTCGTACTGAATTTTGACTTCAGTAGTTACTGGTTTCTCATTGACATTGACCACGATTACTGAATTTTGACTTCAGTAGTATCTGGTTTCTCATTGACAAATCAGACTTGACAGTACTTGATAGAATATATTTACTGGTCTCTCATGGAGTAGTAAAGATAAAAATTACAAAGAACATATTTACCCAAAATCAGACTTGACAATAGTAAAGACTTGGAGAACACTTGGGCCAGAAGAATGAGCAGCAGCGGCGGCAGCGGTGCTTCCATTCCTTCAGATCGAGTGCCACAGTAGGACGGCAGCTTAGTGCAGCAGCAGCGGCACCGCACACAGCTTGGGAGCAGCAGTAGTAAGTTGCTGAGGCAGGAGCAGAGTACACATTCATAAGATACAGTAAGTAACTGGAGTGCACTCACTGACGCGGGGGTGGTCGAGGATGGTGCGTGGTCGGTCGGGACCGCGCCGGCGCGGGGTTGGCACTCACCAAGGTCCAATCTTGCCGAGCAGGCACGGATCTGGCCGCCACCATGGCCTACTCGATGGCAGACAAAGATGAAGACAACAGGGAGGAGCTCGCCATGGAGAAGGAAGGAGGATCGTCCACAAGCCGAGGCAACAGGGAGGAGTTCGCAATGGCGGTGACACAGGGAGGAGCTCGCCATGGAGAAGGAAGGAGGATTGTCCGCAAGCCGAGGCAGCAGGGAGGAGTTCATAATGGCGATGACGCGGGGAGGAGCTTGCCATGGAGAAGGAAGGATGATTGTCCGCATGCCGAGGCAGCAGGGAGGAGTTCGCAATGGTGATGACACAGGGAAGAGCTCGAGGAAAGCGACGGTGAGGGACGCCTCGGGAAAAGCCGTTCTTTGAGCTTCACGGGAGATCTAAGGCGGATTCTTCGCGGGGGACCGGCAGCGCGTTGGAAGGGAGGAGGGACTGGGCGGAGCTGTGGCGCGCCGAGGCGGAGGCGCGGCGTGAGGAAGCTGTGAGGCATCGCCGGAGAGCGTGTTTGGGTGAGAGGAAGGGGACAAGGACTACGGGTTGTGTCGGGAAAATGTAATAGGCTTTTTTTGCAAAATGTGCAGCAGGCATTTACTAAGCACTCCAGTAAATCAAGAGAAGACATTTTTTTGCAAAATGTAATAGGATTTTGGGATTTTCCATGAAAGGAGCTCGCCGCCGCCGCTGCCGCCGCGGCGGCGGAGGAGCCGACGTCATCAGCGCCCTCCCGGAGGATCTGCTTCTCCAGGTCCTCGTCCGCCTCCGCTGCGCCCGCGCCGCCACGCGCACCAGCGTCCTCTCCCGCCGGTGGCGCGGCCTCTGGACCGGCCTCCCCGACCTCGTCTTCCGCGGCCTCGCGCTCGGCCCCCTCCAAGCGGCGCTCGACTCGGTCCAAGCCGCGGGCGGCCCCGCGGTGACCCTCATCGACATCTGCGTTCCCGAGGCGCTCATCTTCACCGCCCGCGAGTCGGAGATCATAGCGCGCGTCCCCCCGCTGGTCCACGCCGCCGCGGCGCTCTCGCCGGTGGAGCTCCGCCTCGCCGTCGGGGAGGGCAGGCAGCGCCTGTACGTGAAGGTGGACGTGCCCCGCCTCCCCCGCGCCGCCTCGGTGGAGCTCCGAGGGCTGGATCTGGTCTTCGCCGACCCGCGCGGGAGCTGGCCGGGGTTCCCGGCGCTGGAGAGGCTCTCCCTCACCGGCTGCCGCGCCAACCTGACGGACCTGGTCCTCCGCTGCCCGCGCCTGCGCGTCTTCAGGCTCAGGGAGGAGCACGGCGCCCATCACATGAACATCATCATCCGATCCTCGTCGCTGCAGGAGCTCCATGTGGACACCAGGATCCCCTTCACCTACCGCATCGACATCAGGGCACCTGCGCTCAAGCGATTGGCCATGTCCTTCAGCACCAGCGACAAGATCATTGTACTGGTGTCCGTTTTCGCACCGATGCTGGAGACGGTCTCATGGCGCTGCACGTACTCCGCGGTGTCTGCCCGGCATGGTCTTTGGGGCCTCTCGGCGGTGAGATTACAGACGGCGGAGAACAATGGACAGCCTCCTCCTCATGTCAATGTCCTGTCGCTGTTCGTGGCTGCCGATGTATGTCGCTCGATTTGTCAAATTCACCAACTAAACTGAAAAATTATCTATGATATCCCGCCGAATTGTTTTTGTAGGATTCATATGAATTTCCAGGGCAAGTCAGCCTTAGGACGGAGATAGAGAAACATATGGTTACCAAATTCTCTGTTTTGGAGCTACATGTTGAAACGTGGGGGCATGTTTTTGGAGCATTTGCATTGCACATCCTTGAAATGGATCGGATTTCCACTGCTATACAAAGCCTTAAAGTCATCCTGCTGAATTCAGAGGTAGGAAATTCATCCATGTGCTTGTATATTTATCCATGCAATGTAGTGTACAGTACTTGCTGTCTTCAACAAAAAGTTGCCAACTGTGAAGCATCTATCTATAATATATATACATTGTAGTAATTTTAATGTTATTATTTTTAGGATGATGAAGCATGCCTAGAAAATTGCCCTTGTGAGGAGCCCAGTAACTGGGGAAACCAAACTATCTCCTTGCCCAATCTTGAAAAAGTGGAAATCGAAGGCTTCGAAGGAGAAGGTCATGAGTTGGATTTCTTGAAACTGGTATTTAGATGCGCACCAATGCTGAAAACAATGTCTGTGAGGCTGTCAGATGAGGTCACAGCAAGTAGTGACGATTGCTGCATGAAAATACATGACATCTTCAAGTTGTATCCTTTTGTGGAATGCAATGTGATTGTGGATCTTAGCCCTGGTAAGCAGATTTGGAATGCAAGATTAGTATCTAAATTCATGCTGGTGCATATATTCTGCTCTGCAACTCTTATATCTCTGTTCTGTTTTTTTAGCGCCTTTCATGTTGTGCAAGTTCATAGGATGCTTCCAATGTGTCATTGACATGCCGATTAGTTATTTCAGGCCGGCTTAGTTTTAGCTTGCTCTTGCTCTGTAGTCTTTTGTTTGCTGCAGAAATGTCCATTGTGATGGTCCTATGTTTTGCCAATGTGTTTGCCTGTCTCTATGCTAGCCTTTTCTTTAGATTCTTTTTTTCTTTAATGGGGCCTTGGAGGACTAAACTCTTCAATCTAAAATTCATCCATGCTATCAGATGATATGTTGTTTGTCTAGGCCACTGAAAATTTTGGTTTCGACCCCAATAAATGTCTGAACATGCTATGTTAGTGATATTTTTTCTTTATTAAGAAGAGTATTGCTTTGTGCCCATACAGTTTTTTCCCTGCAAAATGACAGGTGCTGAATGATGGAATGGGAGATACCACCCTTGTTTCTAAATGTAAGACGTTTTGGCAGTTTAAATTGAACTGCCGAAACGTCTTATATTTAGGAACAGAGGGAGTAATAAATATTGAAACTTTCTAGTCTATGCAGGCATCTTTTGGTTATTGGCAATATTCTTTATTCGTTCCACTCTCTGGTTTTGGACCACTAGGATTCAGTAGCCAATAAAGAACTTTCTGGATTCTCTGAAGTTATATATCTTATTAGATTTCTATGTAGGCCTGGAGAGAAAATTAAAAAGTATTCTCATAGGGGCATATGAAAAGAGATTGACAGCTCTTCATTGTTTCAAGTTATTTTAAACTCCTTCACATATTTATGTGATCAGCAAAAAAAAAAAAAGTTATGGTTATATTTTGTTGAACAAGTTCTTGGTTGTTGGTTTTTTCCATGCTGTCACTGTTTTATGATTTTATTTGCTATCGACAACAATCTCTTGTACATAGAGCGGCACTATGTATCCATACCGAGGTGCTGACTGAAACTGGGGTTGATTTACTACCTTGTTCGCTTGCAGAGTCAACAGACAGCAGCCATAGTGGTGACCCGGCATGATCCTCATTGCCACATTTGCCGAATCAAGGGGGTCGTCGAAGAGACGAACTCCACTAGCCACCTAGTTCCAGGATTTTGCTTGGTGGCTTGATATGTTATTTTGCTATTGCAGTGGAGCCACAGGCACGAGATGTTGCGCTCTTAGTTAATGCATTAGCCTGATTGCGTAGCAATTACCAGATTTAGCGTATTCAACTTATGTCAGCCTGCCCAAGTGATGTTCTGTTAGAGCCTACTATGGCTTGTAAAGCTTTTCTTGACCAGAAGTTTGATCGAGCAGCAGAGAAGAATGTTTGCTTACATGAACAGAATTAGCCTCCTGATTAGCTAACTCCGTACCATACTACATTGTCGGTCGTTTAAGACAGTGAGTACTGTACTCAGCTGGCGACAACAGAAATGGACCGCATCTATAGTTTGCCTCCATGGCCGGAGCTTCACATGATGCCGTCGCCTCTGCCCGGAGGTCATCGTGGCGTCCAGTTGGTCAACTGAGTGCGACAAGTTGGTCACATGGTTGTTGTCTGAATTTTAAGTACTGTGAAAAGGTTTGTGACGTTCCCATATGAAAAAGTTGTGGTGTTGTTGCTAATGAAACTAGATAACTCCCCTCCCCGCGCGTTGCTGCGGGAAATATTGCTCAAATTAATGTTTTACTCAGCAAAATGACTAGAAAAAGGTTCAACAACAGAATTAATATTTCGCTTACACAAGAATTATTTTGAATGATACATAACTCTAATGGTAAATGTGTAATTATGATTGGACCTCCCCTATATATATGGTTATTGGTACATTTTTAAGTATGATTGATCCTCCTACTTATATCAATCCAATTCTGAACAATAGATGAACAATCAGAATAGAGGATTATATGGTCATTTTCCCATGGAAATAACTAATTTATTACAAAGTAACATCGGATATCTTCAGCAATACTGTGCAAATGTGATCCTGAAGAGGGGGTGGAAAAACAGAGGCTGCATCGAGTGGATGATCGAATTGCCTTCCTTATTGGTTCAGTAACATGGTTGATAAAATCTAGAATTCTGCATAAACTCAATGTATCATGGAAAAATCAAATCAATGGCATTATTGTCCAGACCTTAATTGATTATTTTGGGGATCTCGGGTGTACCTAGATAGCCTTAAACCAATATGCTTTGAAATTAGGGTTAGCATATGATACGAGGGCCTCTTCCGGGTGACTAAGAAAATAAAATGAGAAATAGCAACGTAATGTTCAACAAAGTTAAATGCCTTTTTCTTAAGAGGCCATAATGTTCATAATTCATATCACCACAAAAGAATCATAATTTAGGAACACGATTCTCAGTTTCCATTATGTGCTATCAACCATATGAAAGATAAAACTCTAGAATAATCTATTTATGCATCCATCATAATTTAGGAACACGATTCTCAGTTTCCATAATTTAGGAGTACATGCTCTATCTGAAATCTGGACAAAAAACTTACAGAGGGAAGTATATATAGAGGAACCAAGTAACACATCTCTTGGATAGCGCCACTGGAGGACACATCATAGCTTAAGGTCAACGGTAGTAGCTTGTTTCTGTTTAACTTGAGACATGGAAATAAACTGAAGGTATGCACATATATACATTCTCTTGGACGTTACCTCGAATCAGAAAATTTTAGTAGCTGCGTAACATTCTAGCACATCAAAAGAGGGCGCACAACACTGGAATAACACTCGAATCAGCCAATTTTAGTACTTCCTCCGTAAACTAATATAAGAGCGTTTAGATCACTACTTTAGTTATCTAAATGCTCTTATATTAGTTTACAGAGGAAGTAACAATCAAGGGATAACACACGAAAACCATGCTAATCCAATTATCTACAGCCTAGGCCGTTGTTTTAAAGAAGAGAGAATTAGGAAAAACTAGTACGTAACATGATCTCTCACCTTATAAAATTCAGAGGCTCACGATTCCATAACAGCCCACACATTTAGGGAGCGAGGGCATAGCTCGATGGTACAAGGGGTTGGCGCAAAACTCCTCATCGTCGCTGCCAGGGCAGCAGAGGTGAAGGTGTCTCCATGGATTCGAAGATGGGGAAGGGAGCGAGGGTGGCCGTGCTCGGTTTCTTCATCACTGAATCTTGTGGTGGCAGGGGTCGTCGCCGTAGAATCCCGCGGTGGCGGTGGCGGCGATCGGCGAGGTCGTCAAACGCATCTTTTCCATCTGGGGTAGCGAAGAGGTGGATCTGCTGCATTGATTTTCATATACAAGTCCAAAAGATGGTTTGCGGTTTGGATGCGAACTGTACATGCGAGAGAAATATATAAGGTGGGAAGAGCAGCAGAATTGGAGAAGATGGGAATTAAGATGGGATGCACGCCGAGGTGGGAGACAGATGGGCTTATTCCAGTTAGACTGATTCATCTGTTACCAAGATGAAACGCTTCAATGACCAGGATGGCTGCGTAGTAGTAGTAGTAAAAGTTTGACTCCTAATCTGGCGCTGCAGATTCGATGGGGCCGCCAACCGTGCGGGATGGGTGGAAAAATTGGCTGTGCGGGATGAGCGGCTGTTGTGGTAGAGGGAAAAACAGTTTTTTTTTTCACCACCATGACCGTAGGGAAAAAAAACTGATTGGTTGCTTTTGCAAACTGAATGATGATGTGGCACAAAACTGATGTGGACAGTGTGCATGATGAGAGAATAGGTACAAGTGGGGAGCAACTTCTCATGAATGTTAGATTGAGTCCTGAGGTCTTTGGTTCAGTTACAACAAGGAACAGTTATTTGTAAAGCTGGTTTTCTGACACTGAATATTACATGAGTTATAAACAGTGACACATCATTCAAAAATAAATTACAGTAACAAGCAATGCTGTAGCCATAGCTTGCCAGTTCTCTCAGATACAACAATGCACGGTCTCAATCAAACAAAATTATGTATCAAGAAAGCACATGCATTCAGTTACAATCTGAGATACTTGGTTTAGTTACATCATACCAACACTACTATTTGAAGATCTGGCTCTAGATATAAATTCATACATCTCCATTGTTACCGTTACTCCTTCTATTGCACTGTCCGTTGAGAGCTTAAAAATTCGGGGCAAAACAGAAAGAGAAAAACTGAATGTCGCTTGCGCACAAAAACTTGGTACTAGCTACAAGTTAGCAATAACATATACCATGTTCTTGGAAGCTCAAGACTTCTACTATCACTTGAGAACACAAATTAATAGTACGACAAAACAGGGCACATACATTAATAATCCAAACTGTCTGTCAGTAATTGGTCATACCTCAGCATGTGCCATCAGATGCCACCATAAATTTGGGCATCTAATCTACTAAAGGCATTGCCCATTGGTAGACATCCAGCGGGTCTTCCCCATGGCCGTGAAGCTGATGGCGCTCTTGTTGCAACCCTGGCACCCACAGCAAACAAGACATCTCCAGCATATTCTCTGTCAACCACAGCTGCTGCAAGCTTGCCAGCGCCTCGACACGCCTCAATGTACGGCAATCGTTTATGCGTAGCTCCCTCAGTCGAGGAAGGTTAGAAACCATCTCCAGGACCTGACATCCTGAGATTAAGACACATTCCACGAAAGGGAGGTCCTCCACCGACTTCAAGCAGATTGCGCCAATAATAAAGAGCTCTTTCAGATTGGTGGCCTCCGGTCCAAGCTGTCGTGGGAGAGCTCTCAGCTTGGGGCAAGCAAGAAGCTCCAACCTCTTCAAGCGTGGCAGTAGCTGCATCGCCGCAGACGGGGCTTCCCCTTCTGCAGTTGCTGTCGTTGCATCTTCTTCAACAAAGGACCAATCGCTCCAGTTCGGCATATCCTTGATGATGAGGTATTCGAGCCTGGGGAAGGCAACTGCCTCCATGGACTCTGCGGGATTAGCCTCCCCGCATCCAACAAATTCAGGTCCAATCTTGGTAACTGCAGTTGCTCCAGCAATTTTTAGATATTTCAGGCTGGCCAGCTGCCCTAGTGGTGGAAGATGGACACAGTATTTGCAACTGGTGAGGTTCAAGTATGTTGTTGAAGACAAATGGATACTAGTACCAAGCCAGGTGGGATACCCTCGACCAAAGAATACATCAATAACAAGTTTTTCCAGGTTGTGTGGAGGGATTAGCTGCTCAAAAATATCCTCAATACTGCTGATATCTTCCAAATTTGGTTCTTCTTTCCATTGAGTGCAACATAGAGTCAGAAATTTGAGATATTTTTTGTCTCTTAAAATTGAAGAATCTGTTGTACTAGGGGATGCTCTTTCCAATTTGATAATGTCAAGCTGCCTGAACTGCGAAAGATGCCCCAGCTCTTCCAACTTCCATCCATCTTGTGTTTTAGCATCGTCATCACTTGTACCACCAATAGGAAACCCTTCCAAATCATTGAGGAATTCCAGCTTACCTATCCCTTTTGGCATCTGATTTATTGGTGTGCCACCAAGACCAAGGCGCCTTAAATTGCACAATTGTCTGATCGACGAAGGAAGGGTGTGCAAAGCTTTGCATCTTTGCAAGTTCAGTATTTGAAGGTTTATCAGAGAACCTATGGACTCTGGAAGACAAGATATGGCTGTCTCATCCAAATCAAGAAGTCGTAGATGGATCAAACTATCAATGCAATCTGGAATGCTTTTTATAGATGAACCAGTCAGATCTAAGACACTGATGCATGGAAGCCTCTTGAAAACTGTATTTTCAACACTCAGTTTCTTAGCGGATTATTTTTTTAGACCCCACGCCCCCCGCGTCGCCCCCGCCTCGGGCGACTCGGGCGGGATCCCAACCCTAGCCGCCGGGGGCTCCCCGTCCTTCCATCCTCCTCCGCCGCCGCCGAAGGACGCCCGGCCTTTGCCCGGAGGTCGACGGCGGTGGCGGGGCCTTTCCTCTCTCCTGCGCCATGGGGACGGTGCGGAGCTCCGCGGCGTGAGGTGGCACGGCCGATCTGGCCTCCGTGGCGTGGTGGGCCTGCGTGGCGACGGCCTCGTCCTAGGGCGCTGGTGGTGGCGGTTGCGGCGGCCGGCCCTGCGTCGGGCAGCGGCCTTGGCTGCGTTCGGCGGTGGCGGCCGGATCTGCAGCGACGGACCATCTGTCCTCGGATCGGCGGTGGTGGCATGGAGGGCCTGGTGGTTGGGTCGGCGCCATGCGTGGTTTGCCCTCCGGACAGATCCGATCTACCCGGTGCGGCTTGCTCGATGTGCGGCGGCTCAGATCGGCGGCGACCCGTGCGCACAATACGTGATGGAGGTTCTTCGAGCGGATCCGGGTGAAAACCTTGTGCTCGGCTTGTTGCCAAGACCGGCGTTGGTGGCACCCTGTGGTGTCATTACCTTCTTGAAGGCATCGCCGTGGAGAAGCTCTAGACCTCTATCTGCTACCTCCGGGGAAAACCCTAGATCAGTTGATCGGATGACGGCGACGCGTTGGTGTCGTTTCCTCCTTGGGGGCGTCATTCTTGGAGGCGTACACGGGATCGAGGGACCAGCGGGTGCCTTATTGGTGGAGCGGTACTTCATCCTTCACATTGATGACGGCGAATCTCGGCGGCGTGGTGCAGTGGAGACTCGGCGTCCGATGCGCGGGGATGGACTCAGCAGTGGAGGTTGTTGTCAAGCGCCAAGGTGGCGTCGATGACAGAGTGGCTCGACAAGGTAGAAGCCTCAATATCTGCTCAAGACGGACTGGGAAAGATGGCGGCGACGACACATGTGAGTGCGTCGGACCAGTTTATGCCCTGCACGGTATGTGGCTCGGCTGGGGCTTCTGGCTTTTGATGATAGGCTTAGGTGAGTAGACCGGGTATGTGGCCCAGGTTGCACCCCTTCATCATATGGATAGGAGTAGTGGCATATGTTGCCAAGATGGCGGATTCAGGCATATTGTTGTAATACTTTGTAAGGTCCTCGGGAATAATCAATAAAGTGGCCGTATGCATCTCCCAGATGCAGAGGCCGGGGGTCATCCTCCTTTTCTAAAAAAAAAAAGTTTCTTAGCAGAATGAAGTAACAGTGTCCTTGCTCTAATCTTCTCTTTGTCCACATTGGGCAGCATTATAGAATTCTTGGCAGTGACAACTGAAACACGGCGTAGTTTGGAATAGGCTGTAGCCTCTAATAATTGTGGGTCACCACAATAACTTTCATCTCTTGAGAAGTGTTGAGCAAGTTGCCTCAAGAGATCATGCATTTTGCACATGCTACGGTCAAAACGTAAAGGGTCTAGTTGCAGTAGATTCCTATATATCGACTCATAGTAATATTCTTCAGCTGTATCTTCCAGAAGTTGTTCTTTATGCTCCTCAACAAAGCCTTGAGCAACCCAAAGCCTGATAAGATCATCTCGGTACATGTACTGATCTTCTGGGTATAAGGTCAAATAGAGGAAGCATTGCTTTAAATGCCGTGGCAGATCATCGTAACTCAAATACAGAGCACCTCTGAGCTCAGTTGGAAGATTGCCCATGGACCATGCACTTCTCTCCATAACCTTTCTCCATTCATTCTGAGTTTTTGTTTTAGTTGCTAGAACACTAGCAGTAACTTTGATTGCAAGAGGAAGTCCGCCACATTTACGAACAATTTCCAGCCCTATATGCCTAAGGTTTTGCACATCATTTTCTTGATTAATGTTCATACTCTTCCAAAGCAGTTCCCATCCTACATTTAATGCCATCAACTCTACTCGATGCATGTCTTCCCAACTCCTCCTGTTCCAATAACACCAAACTTGTAGGCCTTCTTTTCTTTTTGTCCAAGCACCAGTTCAACCAATCTTGTGCAAGCATGTAAAGTTTCCTTTCCCACAAGATTAGGCTCCACAAGGTGGCAAGTTCTCATCTGCTTCACTAGCGGAGCTTCTGCTTTATGCTGTATACTCTGGAGCTTTAAAAATCTTGCGCCCAACTCTGAAATCTTCTCAAGTCTCCATTAAAATCTCTGATTTGTATGGCAATCTCATGACGCTTCTTACAATTGGGAATGCATGTAAAAAACAAAATGGGACCGCATTTGGTTGTGTTTCTTGATGAGGAATTATGTTCAGCTAATACCTTGGCTCCTTCAAATCCCACCAAGTCCATAATGTCATCAGTATAATACATAGCATCTTTCAGCTCACCAAGCCAATTGTTAACTGCTGACTCTTTTGCCCTCCTTTCTTCAGCGTCATTAAGAAAGCATTGTATCTGAGTCATTGTTCGCTGCAGGTCTCTAAGGCCTTTATTCACCCCTAGAATAAGAACTGCCTCTTCTGTAATTATTTCTTGCAATCTTTTGGCACATGATGTAACAAGAGAACCCAGTATGACTGCCATCACCATCAGACAAACTTGATGAAGTTGATCCACCAATTTACAAAGCAATTTCTCTGGAAGTGTGGCAATTTGCCGGCTGGCAATAAATGCACAACATGTGTTAATATGGTTCAAAAGGTAGACCATGTTCACTAAATTCATATCCTTGCAACAGAAATTCAGAGATAATGCCATCGGTTTGCTCTTTAAATGTTGAATAAAATAGTCTACAGGAGGCTGGAATTACGGAACATCAATAATGGCTCTACGGAAGTTTAGAATAACAGGACCAGCCAATTACTTTTGCTTATGTAATGGGTAGTAGAGTTACTATGAACATTATATAAATCATGTGTAATGCAAATACACTAGGTAATTTAATCATAAATCAATCTAATCAACTCCATAGAAAAGGTGCAAGGAAAAAGATCCACATCCATGTTTGATAAATTCAGCAGTAGCAGGTACTGTACTCGTTTTGCTACTTTGGCTTCAGTATTGAAGTATCAACTCTTGATTTAGCATTCTGTCCTTCTGTTCCGTATCATTTCTTTAATTCTTTTAGTCCCATAAGTTACTATGATTCCTTCGGTATGTTTTACTGAACCACCAGTAATATTCAGTTAGTTCAGCCATGATGAGATTTCTAGCAGTTCAATCTTTGCCTGGTTGTCCATCTTCTAGAAAAAATAACTGTAATTATTTGTCCACATGGTAGATTAGGAGTCACGATAACACATTTCATCGTAGTGATACCATGGAAAGAAAGATGGAAGATCTGGAATACAGTACAAATATTAACTTTCAAAATGAACCTTAGAGTAAGAAATAAACAGCCGGTAACAACAGCCGAATTATTTGTCCACACTGCAACACATATAAAAAGGAAAAAAAAAGAGAAGGTGAAGTACATGCTTCCCTTGAAAGAAAAAAGGTTCAGTGAATACAACAAGTACCACTAAACAGAGCTATCTGAACTAGACAAAATACCTGAGTAAGTTAAATTGATTAGACTGCTGCAGCAGAGCGGGCTGTTGTTCATATGAAATGTTCCCTCGCAACAGGATATCTTTGCTAAGCAGTCCAACAAACAATAATAACAGGCTCACCGATCATGAAACATGCGCTGAGTCTGCGTGATCAGCAGGTTCAAATAAGGTATGAGATCAGAAAGGTCAACATAAGAAAAGGATGAAATGTGTACTCCACTGATTGAAGGACACAGTCGAGCTTTACCAGATATCAAGAGAATGGATGCAGAAGTGGAGTATCAGCACGAGCAGAATGTTGAAAACAAAATGGACGTAGTTATGTACAACCAGATGAATGGTTGAAAGCTGAAGGGTAGTTCCTACTGAATCATCGTGTTCTTCCTCACGAAAGATAAGAAGCATCCTTTTCTTATATCACACCAACAGTGAGGGGAGCTTGCATAAACTATGTCCACTAGAATATTATTTTATATAATATGGTGATGGATGATGATGCACAGAACCAGCAAGCAGGTAAGACTCTGATCTGTTCAGCTCTTCAAGATTCCATCAGCAAATGTGAAACCTAGTGCACACTGGTGGAAAAACAGGCTTCCGTCCAGCCCCATAAGTCGCGAAGCTGTAGGAACCGCGACTAATGGGACCTTTAGTCGCGGTTCTGGAGGTGAACCGCGACCAAAGGCCTGGGCCCAGGGCGCTCGGTGGCCAGCTGGTGCACGTGAGGGCTTTAGTCGCGGTTGGCCAGACAACCGCGACTAAAGGTTTTCGGCACTTTTAGTCACGGTTTGCAGTGCCAACCGCAACTAAAGCCCTCCCTATATATACCCATCCAGCAGCCAACACTTAGCCATTTGGAGCCATTCTCTTCACAAGTGGGTGTAGGTTTGCTTTTGGTTCCTCTTATGCACATAAGGTGTTTGATGAAATGCCCCAAGAGCATGAAACAAACATGACATGAAGTGTTGGAGCCACACTCTTCGATCATGTTAGCAACTTGATGAACCTTTGATGTGTCAATATGCATGTGTGTAGTTCATTGTTTAATTTATATTGTTTGTAGCTAGTTAGTTTAACAAATGCATGATGGTTAATTATATATTTTATATTATAATAATGCAGATGAATCGGCAATGGATGTACGGTAACCGACTCTCCGCGAGTTCACTACGGGTTTGAAAGATTTCCTCGTAGTGGCTAATGCGAACAAGCGGGGGTTTTGTTATCTGTCCATGTGTTATCTGTAAGAATGAGAAGGGTTACTCTTCCTCAAGAGTTGTTCACATGCATCTGCTTGAAGGGTTTCATGCCAAGCTATAATTGTTGGACCAAGCATGGAAAAGAGGGGTTATAATGGAAGAAGATGAAGAAGGGATGATTTCATCGATGAAAGCTATCTTGCTCATTTCGGTGATACTTTCATGGAGGATTTGAAGGTGAAGGGAAGGTGAAGAAGAGGCACGTGATGATCCCGTTGATGATCTTGGTCGGACCATTGCTGATGCACGGAGACGCTGCGAAACTGAAAAGGAGAGGAGAATTTGGATCGCATGTTAGAGGATCACGTAAAGGCGCTGTACCCGGATGCGATGATGGTCTGAAAAAGCTGGGCTGCACTGGATTTGCTGAAATGGAAGGCGAGGCAGGTGTAGCTGACTCGGCATTTGAAAACTTGCTGAAAATGTTGAAGAATATGTTTCCAAAGGATAACGAGTTGCCCGCCAAGACGCTGAAGCAAAGAAGGTTGTCGCCCTCTAGGTTTAGAGGTTCGAAGATACATGCATGCATCAACGATCGCATCCTCTACCGCGGTGAATACGAGAATTTGAATGAATGCCCGGTATGCACCGCATTGCGTTATAAGATCGAGGCGATGACCCGGTGACGATGTTGAGGGCCGAAACCCGGAAGAGGGTTCCGCCAAGGTGATGTGGTATGCTCCTATAATACCACGGTTAAAACGTCTGCTCAGGAACAAAGAGCATGCCAAGTTGTTGCGATGGCACAAAGAGGACCGTAAGTCGGACGGGAGTTGAGACACACCGCAGATGGAACGCAATGGAGAAAGATCGATGATGGTTCAAAGATTTTGCAGGTGACGCAAGGAACATAAGATTTGCTCTAAGCACGGATGGCATGAATCCTTTTGGCGAGCGAGCTCCAGCCATAGCACTGGCCCGTGACTCTATGCATCTACAACCTTCCTCCTTGGTTGTGCATGAAGCGGAAGTTCATTATGATGCCGTGCTCATCCAAGGTCCGAAGCAACCCGCAACGACATCGATGTGTACCTAAGGCCATTAGTTGATGAACTTTTACAGCTGTGGGGTGGTGTCCGTGTGGGATGAGCACAAACAAGAGGAATTTGACCCACGAGTGTTGCTTTTCGTAACCATCAACGATTGGCCTGCTCTTAGTAACCTTCGGGACTGTCAAATAAGGGATACAATGCATGCACGCATCGCTTACATGAGACTGAAAGTGTACATTTGCCAAATTGTAAGAAGAACGTGTACCTTGGGCATCGCCGATTTCTTCCGAAAATTCATCCAAGAAGAAAGAAAGGCAAGCATTACAACGGCAAGGCAGATCACCGGCGAAGCTCGCGGAACGACCGGTGCTGAGGTATTTGATATGGTCAAGGATTTGAAAGTCATCTTTGGAAAGGGTCCTGGCGGACAATCAGTTCCGAAGGGAGCTGACGGGCACGCAGCCATGTGGAAGAAGAAATCTATATTCTGGGAGCTAGAATATTGGAAAGTCCTAGATGTCCGCTCTGCAATCGACGTGATGCACGTTACGAAGAATATTTGCGTGAACCTCCTAAGCTTCTTGGGCGTGTATGGGAAGACAAATGATACAAAGGAAGCACGGCAGGACCAGCAACATTTGAAAGACCCTGATGACCGGCATCCGGAATGGTTTCAAGGTCGTGCCAGCTACGCCTCGACCAAAGAAGAGAAGGTCATCTTTTTGAATGCCCGAGCAGTATGAAGGTCCCGTCTGGATTCTCGCCCAATATAAAGGGAATAATAAACATGGCGGAGAAAAGTTCCAAAACCTGAAGTCTCACGACGCCACGTGATTATGACGCAATTGCTTCCGATTGCTTTGAGGGGCTCTGCGGAAAATGTTCGAGTAGCCATTGTGAAGCTATGTGCATTCCTCAATGCAATCTCTCGAAGGTAATCAATCCGAAGTTCTACCACGGTTACGAACGATGTGATCCAATGTCTTGTCGGTTCGAGTTGGTGTTCCGCCATCCTTCTTCAATATTATGACGCACCTCCTGGTTCACCTAGTCGAAGAGATTTTCGTTCTCGGTCTGTATTTCTACACAATATGTTCCCTTCGAGAGGTTCATGGGAGTATTAAAGAAATATGTTCAGAATCGTGCTAGGCAGAAGGAAGCATCGCCAAGGGCTATGGAAATGAGGAGGTAATTGAGTTTTGTGTTGACTTTGTTCCCGACCTTAAGCCGATTGGTCTTCCTCGATCGCGGCACGAGGGGAGACTAAGTGGAAAAGGCACGATCGGAAGGAAATCAACGATATGTATGGACGGCCATTCTCTCGATCAAGCACACCACACTGTCTCGACCAATTCCAGCTTGGTGGCTCCGCACTTTGAGAAACACAAGAATATTTTACGCTCGACAACCCGGGAAGCTGAATCCTGGATTAGGAAGGCCCACATGGAGACTTTCGCAGTTGGTTGAGAAAACATTTAATGAATGACAATGATGTTGTAGATCAGCTGTACATGTTGGCCAAGACACCATCTTCGACTATAACGACTTTCCAAGGGTACGAGATAAATGGGAATACATTTTACACGATCGCCCAAGATAAAAAGAGCACCAACCAAAACAGTGGTGTCCGCTTTGATGCAGCAACCGAGAATGGGCAAGAGGTCACATATTATGGTTACATAGAGGAGATATGGGAACTTGACTATGGACCCTCCTTTAAGGTCCCTTTGTTCCGTGCAAATGGTTCAAGCTAACAGGAGGTGGGGTAAAGGTGGACCAGCAATACGGAATGACAATGGTGGATTTCAACAATCTTGGTTACCTTGACGAACCATTCGTCCTAGCGAAAGATGTCGCTCAGGTTTTCTATGTGAAGGACATGAGTAGCAAACCGAGGAAACGGAAAGATAAGAAAACGATCAAGACATCATGCGATGATTCAAAGCGCCACATTGTTCTTTCAGGGAAAAGAAACATCGTGGGAGTGGAGGACAAGACAG
Source organism: Aegilops speltoides (assembly GCA_021437245.1). Classification (NCBI taxonomy): domain Eukaryota; kingdom Viridiplantae; phylum Streptophyta; class Magnoliopsida; order Poales; family Poaceae; genus Aegilops; species Aegilops speltoides. The sequence continues at coordinate 81,736 of JAHHZJ010002017.1, forward strand.
ACATGTCGAAGATTATAACATGTTTGCTGAAATTCCGCCCTTCAAAGTGAACACCGACCCAAGCATTAAGTTAAATGATGAGGATGCTCCATGGATACGCACAATCGTAAGCAAGCAGGGACACAAGGAAGAAATGATGTGTAATAATTTATTGTACCAAACTTTGTTGAATGGATCATGTGAATTATATTACCCGTGATGTGTTTGGTGTCCATTTTGAATGATTCGAGATACCACCGATGATACATGAAATTTGGAGTGATTTAGTCATACTCCTGCCTAGGCGTATAATATGCATGTATGTAGTACCGTAGAATATGTGAAACTCCTTCAAAATTAAAATAAAGCACAAAAGAAATAAAACAATACAAATTAAACAGAAAACAATACAAATTAAAAAGAAAACAATACAAATTAAACAGAAAACAGGTTTGGGGGGCTAAAACCCTAAACCTGCGGCGGCCTTTAGTCGCGGTTGGCGCACCAACCGCGACTAAAAGGTGGGCGCTGAACATAAAAACCCATAAAAACCCTTTAGTCGCGGTTGGGCAGGCGACCGCGACTAAAGGGTACCTTTAGTCATGGTCTCGCCGCCAACCGCGATCAAGGGGGCGGGCTATAAATACAAGGCTCCGATCGATTCTCGTCTTCTCCGATTCCCGCCTGTTCGTCTCTGCCGCGCCCTCGACGCCGCCCGCCGTCGCCCTCGCCCTCGCTGTCGTTCGCCGGGTCGCCCACGACCTTGCCGGCGCCGCCTCCCCGCCGGACTGCGTCATCCTCGCCCCCGTCGCGCCGGACTGCCCGTCCCCTCCTCTCCTTCGTCGGTCCTCCCCGCGCATCGCCGCCCTCTTCTCGTCAACGGGGTGAGCTCCCCATCGGGCCCCGTCCGTCTCCCCCCTCCGAACGCTGCGCTCGCACACCGTCCCGTCGCCGCGCCCGCCTCTGCATGGCGGCGCCGCGTCGCGTTTCAAGACTGCGTCCCGCGCGCTTGTGGCGCGCTTGCCTTCGCGCGCGCCGCTGGGCGGCTCCCACTAGCTGCTGCTAGTTTCGCCATCGCCGCTTCCCCTGCGCCTTGGCGCGCCGTTTGCCGCCCGCCGTGGCCTCTTCCGCCGCGCCCGTCTTGCTAACGCCAAGGCCGCCACGCCCGGTTGGCTGGCGAAGCGCCTTAGCGGTGGCGCCAGACGCCGCGCCAGAAACCCGACGCCCGATAGGCCCTCGTGTTTATGACAGCGGGGTCCCACCCCCAAAACGTTAAAAATGATATAAAAAAAGAATAATAAAAAATATATTAATTAATTAATTAATTAATTAATTAACTTAAATAGTTATGTTAACACTAATAGTCTGTTAGTTAAACAGAGTCAATGACATGCGGGTCCCCTTGTCCCTTTGACTAGTCAACAGCCTCAGTTGACTGCTGTCTGGGCGGTCAACAGGACCCCACCTGTCAGCCTCTATGCTGCTTTGCTGTGTACACTTTGTGTGTGCACGTAGCAATTTAATCTTTATTCTCGAATTAGTTTTAATTACAATATATCAATAAAACTTTAGAAAATCATAGAAAATAAACCGTAGCTCGGATGGAAAAACTTTGTACATGAAAGTTGCTCAGAACGACGAGACGAATCCGGTTACGCAGACCGTTCGTCCGCCACACACCCCTAACCTATCGAACCTGCAAACTTTCCTCTCCGGTTCATCTGTCTGACAGACGTCCGGAACCGGGAAAACTTTCCCGGATGTTTCCCCCTTCGCCGGTATCGCCTAGCGCTGCGTTAGAACACGTCTAGCTCGTCATTGACCTGTTATGCACTTGCTGCTATGTATTTAGAATTTTATAAGAAAATTTGACGAAATTTGAAAGAGAAATAAAATCAAAAATACATATAAAGTGAAAAACAAAAACAACAGAAAACCGCCAAAGAAAAACAAAAAATAAAATGGAGGGGCGGCGAGGGGCGGCGAGGGGGCGGCGATGCGGTGTTTTCTTTGGGATCGAGAGGCGGCGAGGTTATACATGTGTGTTGTCCTCGCCCTCTCCGTGACGCGTGCTGCCGTCGTCTGCCGCCCGTCTCGCGCTCTACCGCGACACCTCTCCCACCCCTTCCTCGCCTCCTTTTGCCACCGCCTTTCGCCACCGCCACCGCCACCGCCCCCCTTCTTCACTTAATTAATTTGTTTTTACTACATGTTTTCAGGACTGACATAATGGCGGACGATAGAGCTGACCCGATTATGGACAACTATGATCCGGACGGTGAAGCACATATGTTCGGCATCATAAACGGCGATATTCTATATGTGCCGACCGGAGAAGAAGAAGATGATATCTCTTCTTATCTGAACCTTGACGGTGAAGATGAAGGGCGCCGTCAGCAAGATGATGTTTAACAAACGTCGATAAGCGACGATCTTCAAATGGAAGTAGCAACCACCTCGCGCCGAGGTATATATATACATTGAGCCTCTGGTGATACAAACTAACTGATTTGAATAAATATGTGTGTACTAACGCGCGACTCTCTTTCTTATTTTAGCCCTCGGCGGATCGTCGAAACAATCAAGTACGTCGTCAAAGCGTGGCGCAACCAAGACAATGAAACAAGGAGAAACATGCACCATCGAGGTTGTCGACAAGGCAACCGGCAGGCAGCTGGAGCCCCGCAAGAACGCCACCAAGTTTGTCACCAATGCGGAGCCATTGTTAGAGACAACGTCTCGATCACCGCCCAGAGTGGAATGAGCCAAAGAAGGCACGAATTGATGGTTTCACTTTTGTCGATAAGAGAACAAAAAGATTGCTTCAAGAAGCTTATGAAACATTTCGCTCTACCTCCGAATACAACAAATTCGATGAGGAGGGTAACAAGATTGAGGAAAACAAGGAGAGGAGGAGGCTAGTCAAACAGTTCGCTCTTCATAAGATGGCCGACGATTCCGGAAATTCAAGCAAAATCTAGCCCGTGACTTTGTCAAGCAGAACAAGACTCCGGATTTCAAAGGACAATATGAGAAACTGAAACATGATTGGCCAGAATTTGTGAAGCAAAAGAAATCGGAGCAGTTCTTTCAAATATCGAAAAAATAAGGAAAATGCGGCTAAGAAGGAGTACAATCATGTTATGGGGCCAGGAGGGTATCGCATTTGGGTGCCTAGGTTGGAGAAGATGGAGAACGAGCTGAGGCGCGAGGAATCCGTCCAGTGCACGGAGGATGGGACCCAAGGGCCAAAAGCTGGTGGTACGGGCATGGGGAACGCTGAACCCGGAGACAGGGGAGTGTGTTTACCGGGCAAATTAATTAAACCCACCCAAGCCTTATTGACGCAATGAAGGATGCTCAACAGGGAAGATCAAGTTCAACAGAGAGAACGACGCTACCGACAAAAGCCCTCGGGAATCCTGAACACGGAGGACGTGTACGAGGCATGGGGCACATTCCGTGGAAAATAGGGTTCCCCCAGAACGATGACCCGTACGGTTACAGAAGCCGTAAGAGAAAGATGGATCGGGAAGCAGATGTTGTGGCGCGGTTGGCATCGGAAATGGATGTGATGAAGAAAACCATGAGTGTACTAGTAGCCGAAAGAGATGCAGCTCGGGTGCAGCATGAAGATCATCCAGCGGATCTCGGAAGCCAGCAGCGGAGAAGTAGCGTGGCTTCCACGGAGGCCCCACCGGCTGGTGCAGATGCACCGACGATCAAAATTACTGCACCGGAGCCTCTGGTGATCGAAATTACTGCACCGGAGCCTCTGGTGGTCGAAATTACTGCACCGGAGCCTCCTCGCTACCCCGTGGACGATATAAAGGAGATGAAAGAATGTCATCTGTATTATCCTATCGGGAACATGTCCATGAAGGTAGCCATCGGCAGTGCTTTACCATGTTTACTCGAGCACTCCACCACAACAACCCCATTCAAGATGGCTATGCTCGTGTCACGGTGGAGGACATAGTCCAAGGGTTTGAGGACACGGAGATTGACATTGCTACACCGAAGGGAGAAAAGACTTGAGATGTCAAGCGCCATTTCATTCTATGGCAAAAGAAGTTTATCAAGTTTCCAGGCGAGGCGCCAAGGACAACAAGTCCACCCCCCTACGGTGGTGGTGGTGGCGGTGGCGGTGGTGGTGGTGGTGGTGGTGGTGGTGGTGGCGGTTCACCTACACCTCCATCACATCAGCCGACGCCGCCCCCCAGTCCACAACGTCCGGCGGGTGATCATCCGCCGCCCCCCAGTCCTCGTCCGGCGGGTGATCAGACGCCGCCCCCCAATCCACCTACGGCAAAGAAGCAGAAGCAGTCCTGGATTATTAACCCGGACCCTTATGTACCTAAGACCACAAAGGTACCGGAGCCATCACTGAAGCCTCTCCCCACAAGGCCTTGGGAACGTAGTGCCGAGGAAGTCGACGCGGCCGCGGCTGCTGATTTGGAGAAATGGAAGGCGGACTGCAAGAAGAAAAGAGAGCCCGAGCCCAAGCCAGTATTTTCTGATGAGCAAAAGAAGTGGGCTAAGTCATTTTTGAGCACACCGTCCCAAGCCGCGAAGAATCTGCCTAACGACTATGCACGTGAACTTCGCAGGCAGGCACTCATGTTCAAGGAGAACAAAGAGCGGGAGAAGGCGAAAGTAAGAAAAGCGGAAACAAGTTGCCCAGCTCGGGAACAAAGTAAACAATCGATTGCCCGCTTATAGTGGAAGCCTTCGTCCGGATGCCCCGAGATCATACAAGCTGCGGCAACACAGGATTGAGTATAACGAGTGCGAGAACAAGCGGCCAACTTAGGTATTACTCTTCGTGAACTATTAGGCCTTGATGAGGCGCCAGTGAAGGAGGTAGTAATTACATATGTCAAGAATGGGCCTCTCGTCGAGCCTGCGCAGGAAAAGGATCTACCTGACCAAATGAAAGGTCTGCTGAATTGGTACAAGGGTTACATAAAAAAAAAACGCCAAAGAATATATTTATGCGGAAGTTAGACATGAGCATCACTTCAAACATTACTATGTACAAATTGCAACCGAGTGAATTGTTCCAGCTTTTCAATCTGCATGAGCTCGACAAATATATCATCGGTTGCTACGTTCTGTAAGTGATTTATTAATTTCTACCCCATCTCGTTCATATTGCCTGCACTATATATATGTCCTAACTATATTGTTGTGTCCGCTATTATACATGCAGAATGAAGATTAAGGAATGCAGAGTAAGGAACATCCATGATGTTGGGTTCATTGACCCACACATCGTTAATGGACATGTGTTGGAGCGTCACCCCGCCGACGTGGAGGCAGACCTGTGGCGGTTTCTTACAAAGCAGGAACTCAAAAGTGATATTCTATTTCCTTACCATTTTGGGTGAGTGTTTCTGTCTTGAGCACATTCTCTTTTGTTTACTCCATGCATGGTATGTGGCGGCTAATCGATGAGTTATGCATGACGATGTGCATGTATCGTGTCCGCAGTTCCTTTGGATTCTGCTAGTAATTAAAGTTAACACCTCGAATGTCTCGCCCACGACTCTCTGAATATGGATCCAAAGCTTTGGGGCGACATGAGAAGAATGCCGCAGAAGTAATTATTTTCATTCATTTGCGCTCTATATCGATCGGCCTATTTCGCTCATTTCCTAATATCAAGTAACTAATAACTCTCTTGTTCATTTAATTTTCTTTGCCTCGTAGGGTTTGGAGACGGTTCGTAGATACAAAGGTCGGTGAATTCAAAAAAGAGCTAGAATTCAAAAGGTTAAAGCCTAAGAATGCTGGGGATATTCAGCCACCGGAGACCAATCTATGTGGATACTATGTCTGTGAGATGATCCGGAGATACACCTCTGAGCGGGTTCCGAGTGATACCAATGCTCAGAGGAATAACCTCCGGTGGATGCTTAGTCCAGAAGCTCGCTTCCGACCACTTCAAGAGGAACTAGCTGGATGGTTCAGCAGGGAAGTCCTCCATCCTAAAGGAGAACACTATTACGAGGACGTAGAACTTTATATGGATTAAATCATGTATGGAAACTTGTTCAAAATTGTATATGGTCATCCGATGATATTGAATATATATTGTATATTCCTCTTGAATTCTTTTTGGTTCTAATTTCAAATTTATTTGAAATTGTACATTCATATGCATGTATGTAGTACCGTAGAATATATGAAACTCCTTCAAAATTAAAATAAAGCACAAAAGAAATAAAACAATACAAATTAAACAGAAAACAGGTTTGGGGGGGCTAAAACCCTAAACCTGCGGCGGCCTTTAGTCGCGGTTGGCCAGAAGAACCGCGACTAAAGGTCCTCCGCCCGACGGTCCGCTGGCGCCCACGTGGACGGGCCGTTAGTCGCGGTTCTTAAGCAGCCGCGACTAAAGGTGGGGGGCTTTAGTCGCGCTTATTTGGTCGCGGTTGCGCAGCCGCGACTAATGGCAGTTGCGAACCGCGACCAAAGGCCTTTTTTCCACCAGTGGCACGTGTCTGCTTGAGATTTGTCTCTGCGAAATAATAGGTAAGTTGCACAATTAAAAAAATCCTGGGAATACATTGATTGATGCAATTTAATATGCAAATGAGGACAACAGGCCACCAACTCCCTTCTGCAGCACCTTAAGACAAATGCAATAAACCAGCAATGATCAGGCATGATTAAGAAAGTTGGTTTTGTTCACATGTCGTGATTGCTTGTATACAGTTAATCAAAAGACCGACTCATATGATTTGTACATGTCCTGCACATTAGTCAGAACTGAAGGCAGCCGAGGCACATGATGGTTAGTGACTTGACTTGCTGATGGGTATGGAATATTTGCTACAATAAGTGAGCTAGGTTTTCTTCTTATGAAGAAAGGGTGAGATCTGTTAAGTCAAAGTAGGGTTACAATCGTCATCGATGAGATGCAAAACAAGTACATAAGCTGACAGAAGACCATAGCTTGTCAATTTTCCCAGCTACATATTAATCAACCAACAAGAAGTGAGCAAGTTGTCTTTACACATTAATTAACACGTCAAGCAAGGAGAAAAGTGTAGCTTGCAACATTGATTTAAGTAGCCATTAATTTCTACCTTGGTACCTGTAATATGAGTTTGTGGCCTTGTATACAAAAATGGAGGGAGTACCAAAATTATGTCTTGTCAATTCAGATTGCTTCGATTTAATGACCTCAGGCTAGAATTTAAGGTCATCTGGACTGAAATAAGGCTGTTTTTTCATTCTAATGTGCTGACTGCTCTTCAGTACAATTGTGTGGATTTCAGTTATGCGCTTGCTTTCAGGGTGCACATATGGTTTTTCAGTGTAGCAGGTGCAATGTTGGTATTATTACAAGGGTTGCCTTGGATAAATGATGATAGGACTAGGATAATTCGTGTATCTATTTGTCTTAATATTCAGAAGATAAATAAAAAAGAACATGTAGTTCTTGTATTTAGTTCCTGGAGCAAAACTGATTAGTTCTCTAGATTTCTTGTTCAATATTGCAGTATTTCTAACGTTCTGTGTAATAGGATTTTCATTATGCCCTGTATGTATATCCCTTCATGCCAAAGTTATAGACATTGCACTTGCACAACATAGCTTGGATGAAAATCACTCATGGATGTCCCTCATGCATTCTCCATTATTAACATGCCCATGTCAACAGATTTGAGCACACTGTTGGACCTCAAATAATCACACCCTCAGTGTGTAGTGATTTTTTATTATCAAATATAGTGATATCATATGCATAACATCGATGGGTTCCTGAATTCACTGGTCTCAAGTCTCACCAACTTTCTTCACATCAACCCTTCTGCAGACTAGATCATGTTCACTCAAAGGTTCACTGAAGCTGAAGAACCTATTTGGATACTGTGAGACCTGGGATGCATCAGGTGCCTTTGAATTAGATCAGACAATAGAACTAAGTGCTCCGTTGGCGGCGCAGATATCATTTTTGTCTCAAGACTGGTTCAAGTCCTCACTCAAAGAACACCTGATGGGCGTTTCAGCTGGCTTGCTCTCAACCATGAACCATAACATTTCTTGCAATCTGGCATGGAGAACTTTAGCTGATCCAGCACGCATATCATCCAATTCCATACGAGAGCAGTTAGGACATAGCCTTTTGTCCTCTATTAAGTATGCGTACAAGGTTGATCAGAGGGACTCAAGCATAAGACCAACACGTGGGTATGCTTTCCTGTCGTCTTCTCAAGTTAGAGGTCTTGCTCCAGAAAGCAAATATTCACGGTTTGTAAGACAGGTTTGTCTTGGTTTAATTCCTTGTATCCATGTTTTACCTTTGTTCCTTGAAAACCAGGGTGCACACCATTTCATTGTGTTCTAACAAAAGAAATCATTTATCTTTCCTTAGGTATCATTATGCATATTTGGACATTTTAAAGTCATACTGTAATGGGTTTGTACATCTTGCTTTATTTTCCAACTGCACAATCAATACTAACCATGCAAATTATGGTCACAATCTGCATTTTCTCCCTCGAAATATACTTTTTGGTTGCTTGTATGATTGGTGGGCCAAGGACAAATTATTTTCAAAGATCTATGCTCTGTTAATGCATCTAATAGCAGTTTACTTTGTTTTCAATCCTAGCCCCTTGCAACAAAAGGCTAGATTTTTTAAGTTTTAATTAAATGAATTTGACCATTTTATTTTGTAGGATTTAATATGCTGAATATTGGGAATTTTTTAAAATTAAACAACTCAACTGGATGAACCTGAATCCTATTCATAGATTCTTCGATTTTCTTGATCGCCTATCAGGAATTTGATCTTCGAGTGGCTTTGCCTCTCGGTGTGCTGAATGGTGCTCTCAATGCCGGAGTGGCTGAGGGAGTCATCCATCCATTGGAAATTTGGAATGGGGGCCTGCAGGATCTGTCTCACCACTTGCAGAAAGGTTTTACTTGGGTGGCAACAGGTCCCTTGTTTGCCGCTTGGGCTGTCAGGCTTCAAAGCAAGAGGTCTGGAGCCGAGAGACTTGCGATCCTGTGGCCTCACTGATTCTGAGAATGGCGCTTCCACTTCTCCTGAGCTAGATGGACTGGGAGGTGACATAGCAGTCACAGCCTTTGCCGATCTATCATTTGATCTACTACCTCCGTCCTAAAAAGAATGCAACTACGTGTTGCGTGCTAGTTAAAGTGGTTCATGTTTGACCAAGTTTTCAGTAAACGGTGTTCAACTTTAGGATTCCAAATCAACTCCTAATGAAAATACATTTCGTAACTAATCTAATAATATTTATTTGATACCATAAATATTTATATTTTTAATTTAAAGTTGGTCAAACTTAAGCTACTAAAACAAGGTACTATGCTATAATTGCATTCTTTTTAGGACAGAGGTAGTACCTCTGAAGCCACTCAGGGATCTTGGAATTCATGGCCATGCATTTGCTTCAACTGGAAATCTTGCTAAACTAACAGAGCGTGATCTTCGGAAATTTCCCCTTACTGATTTCCTACAAACATTCAGAAGTTTTGTGGGATTTGGTGTATTTGTGCCAACCAGACTGTTTCGCATAGAGGTTTGCCTTTTTTTTTTCAGTTGTGCCGCTAAAGTTACTGATGAAATTGCATCACTACCCCCCACTGTTTTATTATTAACTCATTTTCTCTTCCTGTCCAGATGAATTACTGCCACATCCCAAAACAGTTCGATCATGACAAGGGGAAGACAGGCATCCAGTTTAACTTCTCATCACCCTAAATTTATTGGCAACATTGTCCCTCTAAGATGGCATATTCATGTTCTTTTCCTCATTATTCTGATATTTTATTTGAAGAGCATGCCTAGAACTCTCTCGCGCATAAAAGGAAAGTGTTACATACTGTAAATGACTTTGTTTGTCCTGGCTTATTGATTTAATGTTGTGACTTGTAAAGCACAAAAGCAAAAGCACAAGAGGTTGGGAGATTCAGCTTTGAGTAAAATACAGCAGCGGTCCTCGAACTTGGCTCGCTGTATCGATTGGGTCCCCGAACTTAGAAAACCAGGAATACGGGTCCTTAAACTTGGCTCGCTGTGCACTTGGGTCCCGAACTTTGAATACCAGCAATACGTGTCCCTAAACCTTGCGGTGTCATTTGGATCCCAAAATATTAATCTTTTTTTGTCAAGTTGAGGGACCCAAATGACACCGCAAGCAAAGTTTAGGGACCCGTATTCCTGGTTTTCTAAGTTCAGGGACCCAATCGACACAGCGAGCCAAGTTTAAGGACCCGTATTCCTGGTTTTCCAAGTTCGGGGACCCAATCGACACAGCGAGCCAAGTTCGAGGACCGCTGGTGTATTTTACTCTTCAGCTTTTAATGCAGATCTGAATGCTCTGGAGTGGAAATGACGGGCCAGAAATGTACAAAGATGTGTGATCAATAAGCCAAGAGAAATACTCCCTCCATCCCAAAAAAAAGTCCATGAAAGGTTTGAAATTTGTCCCAAAAAAAGGTCATGTGGGGAGTATGTGTCTACTCCCTCCGTCCGGTGAAGAGTGTACATCTAGAAATTTTAGGACATATTATGGAGTTGGGTAAAAAATGCATTGGAAAGGTGCAAGCCATCATCTCTCTCCTCTTTAATTATCCAACCCCCAATGAGCTAAGTGCATGTAGAAATTAAGAAGACCATGTGTAGATTGCTATTGGTCTTGATTACCGTGTGATGAGAGAGAAGTATTTTTTCTCACTTTAAAGTGCATTGGGAAGATAGAAGTACACTCTTTTGTGGACAAATTTTGGAGCTAGATGTACACTCTTTACCGGACGGAGGGAGTATCTCTCTCCTCCTCCACCCCTCCTCGTTTCCTGTGCACTGCCTATCTCTCTCCTCTTTCTTAATTCCCGTGCCCAAAGCTAAACGGGTTTTTTTTTTTTGGGACGGAGGTAGTAGGAAATAACGAGCGATCGTTTCCTAGGACTCTGTTTCTGTACTAAATATAGGAACGGTGGTGCATATTCACTTTAAGTGATGATGAAGAAAATGATTGGGACTGCCTAATAAACTGAGTATATGATATGACATGATGAGCAATGGTTGCACTATAGTCATGATAAATCTGCAAAGTATTGCATCTAATCTTATAGATGTGAATGCCGGGGGGTTGTTAGAAATGGTCTATCTTTGCTAACCAGAATCTTGTCATTTACTACCTAGTCCTGTCTTATACATAGAGACATAGACTAGTCGTTTTCAGCCGCTAGAATAGTTATAATAACCTTCCCTGTTGATTCCAAACTGATGAAGTATGATATTTTGTAGAATAAAGTATATATGTATGTAGTTGGGTGTGTGAATAACTGTATGATCTCGTATCATGCAGACAAGAGAGAGGAGCACATTCCGATTTCAAAGGGATATGGGGACATATGTATCGAGGTGCTATGAACAGGTCAGGGTCGGAGAAAGGCGTCGTTTTCCTGCAAGGTGGATGCAGATGACGCAGCCTGCAGCCACCAGCTTTGACACATCCAGCACACAAAAGAAATAGTGGCCAGGTTGGTGGATTTTGCTGGGCGCATATGAATGAATGAATGCATGCATCAACTCTTTGACAAAGATGGATATATGTTTCTTGTTCCTCCATCAGATGCTGCCTAACCTTGGAACAAGAGATAACACAAGTGCAGTGCACAAGAACAAATTATTAACAGCTCGTTAACAGTGTTTTTGTGCGGGCGCAGGTTTAAAGTACATATATAGATGGCTGAAAAAAAATTATTCTGTGCCATGAATTTTATGAAAAGGATCCTTACATATTTATACCAGCCTGCATTTGATCTGTGTTCTAAAATATGATATCAGGTCACTCATTTGAACGGTCACGTATTTCTTTCCGAACCATTGAGAAGACATGCACATTCGTGCATATAGCCACTTTTATCTTTCCATGTCTCGAATACACTTTTGCATTCTTCATCGCTGAAATTTGCTTAAATCAAGAACAAAAGGCTGAAACGGGAACCTAGTTTTTGGTAATGGAGAGTAAATGGAACTGGTTTAGAAATGAAAGAAGTATTGCATGCTGTTGGGAATGTCAGGTAGAGGATTTATAAAGAGATAAACCCACATGTTGGAAGCTTGCTGTGTAGAACTGCTTAGAGAAGCTTGTTATAAAACAGAATGGTATCTAGAAGAAGCTGGATTTGTTAACATATTTTCTACTTGGAAGCAATTCTCCACTACTGATCTATTTCATTTGGGTTTTTATTTTGTGAAAATCAAAATCATCTTATCTACCTCCCAAGCATATGTTGTGCAAAGTTTGGTGTAGCATCAGACCGTAGTGGAGTTGAGGATGCTTTGCAGAGTACTCCCTCCGTCCGAAAATACTTGTCATCAAAATAGACAAAAAGGGCTGTATCAAGAACTAAAATACATCTAGATACATCCCCTTTTATTCATTTTGATGACAACTATTTCCGGACGGAGGGAGTATCTAGTGAATTTTGAATATGTTGTTACATGGTCTGAGGACTGATGATGATTCTGCTGTTCCTGCCCGTGTTTGTTTTTTAAGCACTTGATACAGAAGTTTGCCCATTTCCTTATTACCTTCCGATCCCTTGTAAAGTTACAGTATGTATTTGGGTTAACCCAAATATTGTGTGCAGGCATTTGGATCCCTTGTAAAGTTACAGTATGTATTTGGGTTAACCCAAATATTGTGGGAGCAGTTCTATTTGTACTGGATGTGCCCCTTTATTAGTGCCATTCTTGCTGCCTGGATGTTGAGGGCGTTTTTCCTAGCACCGGCTGCTAAGGCCAAGGCCAAGAAACACATGATGAACATCATTATTTGGTTGTAGATGCCGGATTTGAAGAAGATAAATTGATATTGATTGCTGTTAGGAACAGAAAGTAGAAGTTCCATTCCCAACATAACGAATTGAAGTGATTAGTAGCCTGGTACTGTTATGGTTTGGTTTGAATGGATGGATTTAATGTGCCAGAATGTTGATCTCACTTTTCTGAGGATCTGAGATACAGACCCATTTTTGTTAGGGAGTAGAAACGCAAGAAAGAAGGTGAGCAGCCTGTGCCCAAAAAGTAAGTAGGTGTCTAGGTGATTGCTTATGTGGTGTTGGCTTGTGTTATTTGTTGAGCAACAAGAGTGATGCTGTCGTCATTCTTGGGCAAGGGCAATAATGAAAATTATTTGTTGATCACGGCACGGCAGTGACAGCATATATCTGATTTTATTGATTGAAACAAGGGGAGGATACATGCAGGATTATACTGCAGCATAAGCCTGGATAGGATGGAATATGGAATATGGATTAGCCCTGGATAAATGGCAGCAAGGGCAGGGGATGATGGCCTAGCTTGTTGGCGATAACGGTTTCGGGCGGGACGAGGGGTACGCTCCTGGTGGCCCTGCCGGCTCCGTCAGGATCGCCGGCTTCCAAGATGGTGCGGTAGTAGTAGGCCTCGGGCGTGTTTTGCAGGGATATGAAGCCGTCAGGATCCCGCACATCCTAGCTAGCTCCCCCTCAATGCAAGCTTATTAGCAGAGATGTTGCTCACCTGCTCAGGGTCACCTTCCTCTGCTCTCTTCTCTTCTCTCTGCTTGTACATCGAGTGCTCGCTCTGCTCTGCTCTGCTCTGCTATTTATACAAGAATGATGATGGTTTTCCAGAGACGACGATCCACTCCACTCCGTATTGGAAGGGACCAGGCGGCCATGGCCCAGAAAAATACACATACTTCCATGCTAACTGAAGACGTTTTTGGTTGCCCCCCCGCTAGTCATCAGTTTTATGCTTTCCAATTCAAACACAACTTGATTTCTTTTGGGGTCTCTTTCTCTTCTTTTTCTTGTTTGCATTCGCATCTTCTTCTTTTTGGGTATCTTTCTCTTCTTCCCCTTGCAACTCTGTTTCCATCTTTGGTGCCTTTTCCTTGTTTGCATTAATATCTTCTTGGGTCTCTTCCTCTTCTTCTTCCCATTGGAACTCTGGTTCCATCTTTGGTGCCACGAAACATCTCATGTGGCCCTTCTGTCCAATTTTGCATTCGACCATGAGGGGATGTGCCTTCAAGAGAAAGAGCTTCACTTGACCAGAGAGGGTGAACACCTTGGCGAAGGTGTTCAAGTACTTCAGATCAAAGGTCAGTGTAATTGGTTCTTGCACATCTATTTTAAAGGTAGTAGTATCTTCTTGCTGCATTGATACAAACATGACCCATTAACTAGTGCAGATACGCATAAACAGGATCCATTCTTCAGTATTTTCTTAAAAATAGTAGTTGAATGGCACAAGATACTAAAGATGTTCTCCATATGATAGAACCAATTGAAATTTATAGAATAAAAAGATGCTAATTTGCAATGCAGAGTAGTTAACCACCTCACCCAGATTTTACAGTTAAGGAGGAAATAAGCAATAACTAAAACAAACAAACATCTAATTCAACCCCATACCAATGTAATCAACCAAATGAAGAGCCATGTTCCACTTTATGAAATATGTAGCTTCTGCTCTAGACAAAATAACATATCCAGTTGTGCAGACTAAACTAATACTCCAAACACAGAAGAGCAACATTAGTAAGCAAAGTGAATTAGCAACTCAACACACTAATATAGTGAGACAACGAAATTCTAAGGCAGTATGTACGCATGTTGTGCTAGTCTGCCAGACAGGCTAAAAGGTAACATAATTGAGGAACCAAGAAAGCACACTTGCTAACAACATTAGGGCATTAAGAATCTTACAGATATTCAGAGGATGATACCCATTCCAATTTGAGGGGCTAAGAGGGTAAACCATTAAGTACCTTCATGTTCACGCGCCGACTTTTTCCCTTAGCAAAGAACTTGAGGCCCTTGTCGGTCACCGAAATTCCACCTACAGCTGGAGATGGAAATGGTTGTACAGAACTAGACATGGGACAGTAACAGTTAGACTTATAAATCACCAGGTAAAATCTATGTACCATCTTCATCTCTGAAGTTGTTGAGGTACTTGCAGATCCGCCTAAACTCCACAGATGGCATTTTGACAGAGGCCTGGTACTTCAATTCCAAATCCTGCCAATCTGCGATTTTCAAGTGCGGGATTTCGCCGTCCATAATCCGCAAATCGTAAGCCACAGTGTTCTTCTCTGTTCATTTCCACAAACACAAAATCAGCGCAGGGTCAGGGCGAAGAGCAGGTAGCGCAAAAGGCGTGCGGGCACTTACCGGGCGACACGAATGATAAGGTAATGTTTTCGTCGACGACCTTGAGGGTGATGGTGTCTTTGTCGCCGCAGAGGATGGCCTTGACCAAGTCGCGGATTGGGATCCCCATGGAGAAGTGCTCGTTGCAGATGTAGCCAGGGAAGTCCTCGGCGGGGAAGAGGAGCGAGACGAACGCGCCGCGTCCGGTGTCCACGGCCTGGAGCTTCAAGCACGCTCCGAAGCACTCGATGAGGGCCATATCGGACAGTTCGAGGCTCGCCTCCAGGACATCGTGGAAGAGGTGCCCCTTCACCAGGGGCAGCTCCAACCTGGTGGCTGCGCTCGCCTCTTGGAGGGCCCGGCGGCGGCGGCGTAGGGGAAGATGGGCCTCTTTCTCTTCCTCTTCCCCTTGGAACTCTGTTTCCATCTTCGGTACCATGAAACATCTGATGCGGCCCTTCTGTCCAATTTCGCATTCGACCACGAGGGGATGTGTCTTCGAGAGAAAGAGCTTCACTTGACCAGACAGGGTGAACACCTTGGCGAAGGTGTTCAAGTACTTCAGATCCAAGGTCAGTGTAATTGGTTCTTGCATATCTATTTTAAAGGTAGTAGTATCTTCTTCTTGCTACATTGATACAAACATGACCCATTAACTAGTGCAGATACGCATAAACAGGATCCATTCTTCAGTATTTTCTTAAAATAGTAGTTGAATGGCACAAGATACTAAAGATGTTACTCCATATGATAGAACCAATTGAAATTCATAGAATAAACAGATGTTAATTTGCACTGCAGAGTAGTTAACCACCTCACCCAGATTTTACAGTTAAGGAGGAAATAAGCAATAACTAAAAAAAGCAAACATCTAATTCAACCCCATACCAATGTAATCAACCAAATGAAGAGTCATGTTCCGCTTTATGAAATATGTAGCTTCTGCTCTAGACAAAATAACATATCCAGTTATGCAGAGTAAATTAATACTCCAAACACAGAAGAGCAACATTAGCAAACAAAGTGAATTAGCAACTCAACACAGTATATAGTGAGACAATGAATTTCTAAGGCAGTATGTACGCATGTTGTGCTAGTCTGGTGCCAGACAGGCTAAAAGGTAACCTAGGTGAGAAACCAAGAATGCACACTTGCTATCAACATTAGGGCATTAAGAATCTACAGCACATCACTGATATGATTGTTTACAGATATTCAGAGGATGATACCCATTCCAATTTGAGGGGCTAAGAGGGTCAAATCATTAAAGTACCTGCTTGTACTCCATGTAGACGTCCCCATTTGTTCCCTTAGCAAAGTATGTGAGGTCCTCGTCAGTCACCGAGATGACACCTACAGCAGGAGATGGAATTTTTTTTTTCGAGAGTACGCAAATTGCGTACCATAGCTTTATAGAAGAAGAGAAATTTAGGTACAAGACGATTACCACTCGCTGCGAACAACGAGCGGAGCACAACTCCACAACCGGCTAGTCCAAGGACAGCCACCCACAACAACACAACCACAACGCAAAAAGCCTACCCAAAACAGAAAACCTCGCCGCGTCTCGACCGATGCCGGTCACCTCCGAAGAACGGCCGCTCCCTCCAAGCTTCCCTTGTCAATGCACCATCCCCCTCAGAGGGCAAGAGGATGGCAGGACTCGATCCGACCTGAGAAAGGCACCATCTTGGAATCACCGGCGACGACCATACATAGCGCCGGGGAAGAACGATCCGGGTAATGGCGAACAGTGGAGGAGCGCAACATAGGAACTCCAAGTCTCCTGGCACGATGCTCCCAACAGAGTGACGACGTCGAGAACGCCGCCATCGTGCCGATTCAGCGCCGAATCAAGGCTTTCGCCCGGAGACAACTGCCAAAACCAACCAAGCGAGGGACTTGGCGACACACTCGGCGACGCCTCCAGGGAGGGGAATGACACCCACGGGTGCCATCGTAGCCGGCCCGGCCAAAACCGGACTGAATTTTCATCCGTAATGCCGCACAACTCCACTCCTTTTCAAGGTATTGGGCAGTACCGTCCATGGTGCCTCGCACCGCCGCCACCGCAGCAAATTGCCGTTGAGGCTGCGCAGCCATGGTCTTCTCCAACCCTCATTGCCGAGAGAACGCGACCCATACCACCATCAACATCACAGACGAGGAGCAGCAACATCCCACCAAGCCGTGCAAGGGCCAGATCCAGCAAAGTCGGCCTTCACCCACACCAGGTGACTGCCACAAGCAGGGATCTGACTCGTGCCTCCAGCCACACTCCGGCGCCAACTCCACCGGGGCATCACCGCGCGCTCCTCACACGGCTACCGGCCGGCCACCCGCTGCCCGCCAAGATCCCTTCCTGGCAGGGCCTCCTCGGCGCCGCCGCCGCCATGGCTGAGCTCACACCGCCGCCACCAACAGAGTCGGTGCTCCACCTACCTCCGCCTCCCTGCTGCGCCCCTGGATCCGCGCGCGCCGCCGCACTTCCGCGTTCCCCGCCGTGAGAGCCCCCCCACCACCATGGCCGCCTCAGGGACGTCCCGCTCCGCGCGAAGGGGAGCCGTCCAGAGGGCGCAGCCAGCGCCCGCCGCCTTGGTCGGCGGGCGGCCGCCACCGCCGGCGCCGGCGGCGGCAGCGGCCGGGGGAAGGGGATCTGAGAACCTGGGGGCGAGGGTTTGGGGGGCTTCCGGAGCCGCACGCGCGTGCGACCCGGGGGGCGAGTTTTTTCAACCGAGTGTCTGTTTCTCCAACTTTCGTCGAATCGAGTGTGCAGGAGATGGAAATGGTTGTACAGAACTAGACATGCGACAGTAACAGTTAAGACTTATAAATCACTAGGTAAAATCTATGTACCATCTTCTTCTCCGAAGTTACTGAGGTACTTGCAGATCCGCCTAAACTCCACAGATGGCATTTTGACAGAGGCCTGGTACTCCAAATCCTGCCTATCTGGGAGTTGAATGCGCGCGAGTTGGGCATCCACAATCCAGAATACGAAATCCACAGTTCTCTTCTCTGTTCATTTCCACAAACACAAAATCAGCACAGGGTCAGGGCGAAGAGCAGGTAGCGCAAAAGACGTCCGGGCACTTACCGGGCGACACCAATGATAAGGTCATGTTCTTGAAGTTTTCTTCGCCGATCTTGAGGGTGATGGTGTCTTTGTCGTCGCCGCAGCGGATGGCATTGACCAAGTCGCGGATTGGGATCCCAATGGAGATGTACTCGTCGCAGGTGTAGCCCTTGAAGTCCTCGGCGGGGAAGAGGAGCGAGACGATCGCGGCGCGTTTGGTGTCCACGGCCTGGAGGTTCACGCCCCTTGTGGTGCACACGACGTGGGCCGCATCGGACAGGTCGAGGATCGCCTCCATGACATGGTGGAAGGGGTCCCCCTTCACCAGGGGCAGCTCCAACATGGTCGCCTCTTGGAGGGCCCGGCGGCGGCGGTGGCGGCGGCGGCGTAGGGGAAGATGGGCTAGCTTGGATCTGGGCGGGTGCGAGGAGGGGTTTGGGAGGGGAGAGCGGCGGAGGGGATGGAGCTCTTGGACGGCCCGGCGGCGGCTGCTGCGTAGGGGAAGAGGGGCGAGGGAAGATGGGAGGCGGATGCGGGTTTGGGAGGGAGAGCGGCGGAGGGAGATGGAGGAAGGGGAAAGGGAGATTAATCTGGGGGAAATTTTGCGGGAACAGCCTCCGCTGCCACGAAACATTTTCGCGCTCCTTGCTCTGGAAGATTTTACCTGGGATCTGTTGGTGACATGACCCACATGTCATGGAGCGATAAGTACCTGATAGATGGGATCTGTTGGTGACATGACCCACATGTCATGGAGCGATAAGTACCTGATAGATGGGATCTGTTGGTGACATGACCCACATGTCATGGAGCGATAAGTATCTGACAGGTGGGATCTGTTGGTGACATGACCCACATGTCATGGAGTGATAAGTAGTGGCGGTGGTTCCCGTGTGGCTGTGTTTGTGGTTTGGGAAGGTCGGGCTGTGAGCGGGAATGATAGACGTGGTATATTGTTTTTTTTTTTTGAGAATCAGAGCTTCCATTGAATCACACAAGATCACAGTCACAATCCAAGCACTTTAACAGTTGTTGGGGAGCTTCGAGTCGCCACTCACCCCGAAAAAAAAGTGTTGGGAGCTAGTTTAGCACAACAATGTGCCACTATATTACATGGTCTAGGAACATACACAAATTTAAAACCCATAAAATTCGAAACCAGCTCTTCGATTTCCATTAAAAGTGATGAGACTTCAGAGCGTTGTGTCTTTCGTGCCAACCAAAGATTCACCAACTCTTTACTATCCGTTTCGACTATCAGCTGTGAAATATTTTCTTGCAGGGCAAACTGGATGCCGTCCCTATAAGCCGATGCTTCCATCACCAGAGCACTTAAAGCATGATCATACCATTTGCATTGTGCCCCTCGGAAAGTGCCATCATCCCGGCGCAGAACATAACCCGTTGTGCCATTCATTGAGTCTGAATCATAATAAGTATAATTTAGAACAAGTATATTAATAAGAATCATAGCAACTTTCCTATATATTCATATTCCTATCCTCCTATTCCTATTCGTATGAAATTTTCCTAATCGTCCTATTCCTATGCAATTTTCTATTCTTATGCAACTTTCCTATGAATCAAAGAAAAGCCCCAATTTTCCTATATATGAATCATAGAAAAAGCCTCAATTTTCCAATGCATTTTTCCTATGAATCAATGAAACTATGTTTTCGACATTCTCAATTCTCCTATTCCTATGCAATTTTCCTATCCTAGAACAAGTATAACAAGTTTCGTATTATGCTACGGCCAGTGAAACTGCAGATTCTTGTCAATCAAAACAACAACTGTCCAGATTCTCGTCATGAATATGGACCGTGGGAGGAATTCAGAAAACAACACCCAAAATCTCAGTATTCAGAAAAACAGCACTAATAAGTGTATCGAATGCATTCACAAAATAGCACTCTACCTCCATTTCTCCCTCTTGTATTTTTTTATTTATCACATTTTTCAGTATGGTAAAAGACTAAATTGCCCCTGCTATCGTGCAAGGCACGCTAAGTTTTTTTTTCTCTCCTCTTTATTCATTTTAAACAAAGGTGCAAGGATAAAATTAAACATGTTTGTCTGGACTAGGGCACCATATGAGAGCAAGGGTAGGCCAAACACATAAAATTCCTAGATAAAAAATATTTAAAACTAATTACATGGGTGCATTTCCTACATGGACAAACAAAAATAGAGTAGATAATATGCATATAATGCGGCATTTTAGATAGCATTAAACATATATAGAAAAAGACTATCCGGCGGTCCTTTTGAAAATACAGTTTTTAGGTACTATTAAACATATATACGAAAAGACTCTCTCTCTCTCTGGTGGTCTTTTCAAAAAAAAAAGGGCAGCGTACTTTGTATTATAGCAGAAGCAATTTAGTCATTTACCATATTGAAAAGGTGATAAATAAATATACCAAAGAGACAAATAGGGGTAGAGTGCTATTTTGTGAATGGATTTGATACTTCTAGAGTTCTAGTGCTGTTTTATGAATATTGAGATTTTGGGTGGCTATTTTCTGAATACTCCCTTTGGACCGTTAGAGAAGTGTTTGTGTGGTCTTTACCATCCCCATCCACGATTCCACATTGACTGCAACGCAACTGAAAAGTCACGTAGGGAGAAACAACTTCCCCGGCCGGTTCCCCCGGCTGGGGGTGTTTGGATTCCACCCGCTAAATTTTAGCACCCGTCACATCGGATGTTTGGACGTTGGTTAGAAGTATTAAATATAGTCGAATTATCTCTACTCCTAATGTCTCAGTTGGTAGGTCGCGTTTCGGGTTTTATTTTCGTCCCACCTCACCCGGTCTTTTTTGGTACTTCTTTGGTACTTGCTCCCACCTCCCGCTCAGCCGCGAAAAACCAGAAAAACCATGTCGCGATGCCCCTGCAGTCCAGGGCCGCACCTCCCATCGCACCCATCTACAAGCGAAAATTAACCAACGAAATAAAACCTACGAAAATTAACCAGCGAAAGAAAACCCTAACCAAACGCACGCACGACTCTCCTGGCCTCCACTCGCACGCACGACTCACTGCCCTCGTCCGCCGCCGCCCATCCCTTCGCTGCCGCCCTCGCACATCTAAGCCGCCGCCGCTCAGTATCTCCTTGACCAGCCCCGCCTCTTGCGTCGGCCGCCACCGGCGTGCCTCCGCCCTGTCTCCCCCATCGACCCTCGAGCACCTCCTCGTCGTTAAGTCCCTGCGCGCGCCCCTGCGGCTAACCCTAGCCACCGAGTTGTCCTGCAGGCAATGAGGAGCGGAGCGAGGCGGGCGCGTCGCTGAGTGGGTGGAGCGGCTGGGGCGTCGCGGCGTGGGTGGAGAAGCAGGGGCAGCGGTGGCGCCGTGCAGGGGCGGAGAAGGAAAACGTCCTTCGTGGCGCTGTGCTAGGGCGTCGTGGCGTGTGGATGGCGGCGCTGGCCCTGCTTTTCTCCGGCCGGTGCGCGTGCTGTTCGCCCCGTCCGCAGGTGCTGCGCGTGCTGCGCCGGCCCTGCTTCTCC